>JAEIJG010000235.1:0-38761 GCA_037289395.1 Beauveria scarabaeidicola | reverse complement strand
ATATTAATCTAAGAGTATTATATTATTATAATTAAATTTAGATTTATTAAATCCTATTAATTTATATATAGTTAATAAGATAATAAGCTAGTATAACTACTTTTTATTAATTACTAATATTATAGTAGCTTTTTTAGTTATTAAAAGAGTTATAAATATATAAATAACCTTATTAATAACCTTATTTAAGAGCTTTATAGTGCTTAGAGGGGTTTTATAATTTATCTTAAGTTATAGGTATAATAAATTCCCACTTAACTTAGCTAGGACTTTATTATACCTAGGACTTAAGATAAATAGTAGAAAAAAGTAGCTTCTTAGCTAAATTTAGTAAGTTCTAAAGCCCTTATAAAAAGATACCTCTATCTTTAAGTTATATAAAGTCTATATAACTTTTAGTAAGCACGCTATACTAAATTTAGTAAGGATCTACGCTGCCTGCGATAAAGTCGTAGGTAAATTGGCTGAGACTAACTCTTACGATCACGCCCTTATGCCAATCTCTCCCCTCATTCTGGCTCATCATTTTTGCAACCGTTCGAGAACAAAAATTTAAGGAAAACTACTCAGCGTCATGCCCACCCGCCAAGATCTTGGTTTGGCAGCCTGAGACCGCACGCACACCCCGAGTGCCAAGAGTCATATTTGGACAAATCATTAGGAGGATCCGGTTTTCCTCCCCTCAATACTGATACATGCACAAAAAAAAAAAAAAAAAAAGGAACAAGCCACCACACCAATCTTTCGTTCCAGCAGGTACTGTACATACTGGCTGCCCGCCACGCAAGTCCCGCCTCAACAAAGTAAGTACCTAGATACCGAAAGCATGCCACAATCACAATCGTCCCAACCCGTTTCGAATTTTGCCTTTGCACTCGAGCGACAACAACCACGACGACGCAGCGCAACCTCTTCCCAGATTGCCAGTTGCAACAACATCGTTCCAGTGCGCCCGCGCCAGCCGCCCGTCCGCCCGCCGCGCGCCACCCCAAATCACCAGGACCGCCAAGCCCACCAGAAACAGACGACAATTATCCTTTTCGTGTCGACTTGTGCGCTCGCTTTCCAAGCTGAATCCTGGTGGGCTGACAATCAGCCTGGCGGCCCTGGCCTGGCCTGGCCTGGCCTGGCCTGGGGGCCGCCGCCGCCACCACCACTGACCTGACCGTACTTGAAGCACAAGCCACAGCTTTTGAAATCCATCAATCTCGCATCTTGGTTTGTTCTTCTTTCAGAATAAAATAAGAAAAACGAGGTAAAATCATCCAAAAACGTCTTTGATCCAGATAAGCATCTGCACCCCACCTCCATGTTCAGCATGATACCAGTAGATCCCCTGGCTCTTTCAAAGAGCGCCCGCACACACGCCGAGACAGCCCTTCCTCCCAATCCCCCTTGCCACCAACCTGATCAATGTTCCTCTCCTCGGCCGCTAATAATAAAAACTACGATTAGGTAGGGAACCCCGGATGGCGAACTCGTCATCTTGTAAGCCAATTCAAAAAAAAAAAAAAAAAAAAGAAAGAGAAACCGGAGGAGAAAAAAAAAAAAAAAAAAAAAAAAAAAAAAAAAAAAAAAAAAAAAAAAAAAAAAAAAAAAAACCAATGGCATCCTCGCAGAAAAACGGCCTTGCCAATCAATGCACGCTCGTTTATAAGCTAATGCACAAACAAAGCCTCCGCCGCCGCAACCGTCTCTCCGGCCTGCAGATCTAGTAAAGTCAGCACTTGATTCTTCTTAACATGGGCTTGTACGGATACGGAAGTACTCCGTATGTAGTGTTTCTTTTCTCCAGCGGCGTAACATCACGCGCGTACATACATAGCAGCCCTGTCCGAGATGAGATAACCATGCTTGCGTATGTACACAGTCACATGCAAAATGGCTGGTCCCGGAGCGCAATGTGCACAACGACTCTAGTTATCGCAATCTTTGTATTTCGTGCCTGCTTATCCTCTCTGCCCTTTTTTGCATTACCATTGTTGAGGGCAGTGATGGCCATCAGAGACTAGACGCTGCTGCTGCTCTTCATTTTGCAGCCATCCTCGTAGCCACTCTGGGGGGACAGTTAGATTCCATAACTGCATATAAGATTTGTGATTGTAAATCTAAATAGTAGTTATTGCATCCTTAACCAAAAAATATATTCCTAGAGCCCTGTACGGCTCATTCAACGCCACTCTATGCGAATCCTGATAACAAAGCTGTTGTGGTAAATAATTTGCTCCATCTCGAGCAGCGCCTCCAACTAATACTCTTTCAGCTCATCAATATGAGGCGCTGTCCACCCTCGATAAGCACGCAGCAAATGATTTTATGCATAACTCACACCTATCAGCCTCAAAAAATCGCCTCCCACCTAGTCTTCTCTTGCGCGCGGCGCTGGGAGATCAATCCGTTCCGTCATGATTAGCCTCTTGGCGCTGCTTACATGCCTTTGTTGGCGCAAAGCTACCGTCAGTCAGCCAGGCATCGGATGGACCGGATTGGACGCCTGCTTGGAGCTGGCTTCTTCGTGGACGCCACCAGCTGCGCAGGCTGGACGCCAGTGTGGCCAGCTCCTCGTCACCCGCCCCAGCTCGTCTTGCACCAGTTGGCCTCCATCAACTTGGAAGCATCACATTGTCAAACGTAAACCAGGGAGAAAGATCTGGCATGTTCCAAGTAAGCAGGTTCGACATTTCGTCGGCCGTCTTGATGTAATCGTCAATAGAAGGCTGTAGCATGGCCCCATTCTGCGCCATGACGCCCGCAGATGGCATAATCTGTAAAGGCGGCCGCTGCGATGTCCCCGGTGTCATGGAACCCATGCTGCCATCCATCGTCATCGGCATCATTCCACCGAATGGCGGAGCGTTGTGACTGTTTGCATTCCTCGGAGGCATGTTTCGGCTCGACTGCGTCATGGGTGACGGGTATGCGTTTGACGACGACGACGTTCTGGGACTGTGCGATGTATGTGAAGCCCGTTGCAGCTCGGACCGGCCTCGTCGGAACGGTGCTAGCCGAGACAAGTGATGCATGTCAGCAGAACCAGTAACTTCCGTCTCGTCGGGCGCTTCTCCGCTTGGCGCAAACTTTTCGGCGATTTCTCGGAACCCAAACAGTGTACAAATTGGAAGCAGTGCGCGGAGCACGGAATTTCGAGTCGCGGTATCGCGACTAAATGTTTGGAGGCATTCAATGTTGGTACCAAGGTTTGACTTGGTCTGCTGAACGATGAACGGGCTGTGATTGACGGTTGCGGCATATACAAGCTGCACTTTGGAGGATTCAAAAGCCGCGTCGACGCAGAACAAGTCGTCACAAGCACTTCGTCCCATATACAGAGCACGGCGAAAGAGCTGCGATACCTCAATAGCGTGTTGTCGGCACAAATCCTGGCACTTGATCTTGAAATCTTCTGGTGCAACCTTGAAATCGTTTGATAATGGAAAGTTGAATCCAGCCAGAGATGTTCGTGTCAGGTCGAATATGACTGCGTGCATGAGTAAATGCAGTACAAATACAGCTCCCAAGATATTGTCTTCTCTGAGAATGTACATGTTTATGTCGGTCATGTAGTACTTTTCCGGAAGCTTGGCGAGAATGGTTTCGAGACGGTGGATGATTTGTAGGAATTTCGAATTATTGTCCCAGACCTTGCAGTCTTTTTCGGGGGTTCGAATGAGACTGCCTCTGTTAGTGGTGTCCCTTGACAAGATGAGTTTTGTCTACTTACTGCATGACTTTGGAACGAAGCCGTAGGATCAATATCGAGAGTGCTTGAAAATCAAGGTGCGGAACGACTTCTGACATGTCAGTTTGCTCAATTTCTTCGAGAAAATATGGCTGCGACGCCGTCTGGGAAGTAAAATTTTGCTCGGGGCATGGTAAAGGAATCGAGGGGACGTCGTCTCGCCAGCAGAGGTTCTTTTCCACTCCGTTTCCAACAAGAACATCGAGGTAGTAGCATGCCCAAACAAGCCGGATCTCGCTCTCTCTTTCCATAATTTCTGTTGGAGTGGCATTCGCGTCCAGGGGTCGATACGAGTCCAAGCCCAGCAACCGAACCATGCGATACAGAACGGAGATGAGGACAAAAACCATGGCGTTTTTATCCTCGCGGAGACTGTAGTCGCATAGTAGTACCATGGTCTATTCACTTGTTAGAGTCGGATAAACCTGGGAAAAGAGCTCGTCCCATCGTCATACCATGAGGTTGTGTACATCGGGTGCATGAAGATCTCGCATGGCATCTTGTCTAGCCTTGACGGCCCATTTCTCGCCAGGTACTTGGTTGGCGTCAACGACCATCTGCTCGCCACATTCGGCGACATGGTCGAAATATAAATGCCTGGATCAAGGTTAGTGCTGTTGAATTCATGGCGCACAAGTTGAGAAAAACGCACCGGGCCCCAAGGGCGCACATGACGTAGAGCAAAGGTTCGCCATAGTCCTGCACGACACTATCTTGATCCAGCGATTTCATGAATGATGGTCTATGGATGAAGGAGAGATTGCGCAGAGGAGCGGACCGGTTAAAGTATGTTTTGATGAGTGTTTCGCGGAAACTGCGATTTTCCGGCAGCCGTTCCGAGTAGACACCTGCAGGTTCCTGGGCCAAAACATTGGGAAGAGCAGCCCTGGGTTTGGGGGGCTGCGGGGGCTGCATGTGCTGTTGGGGTTGCGGCGGTGGCGGTTGATACTGTTGGATATTCGGAAGTGATGGCGTCACTTGATGATAGCTATCGTGGGTCATGGGCTGGTGAGTATAATTGTTTAACCCATTCTGCGCAGCATTGGGATTGTACGCGTGGCTGTGTGCGCTTGGGGATTCTTGGTGATGACGCAGCTGGGGTAGCTGATACTGGGGGTGCTGATAGTTCATCTGCAAGGGCTCCTCCGAAGGGACACTGTGGCGGTTGAGAGGTTGGAACTGGCGTTGATCGGGCTCGGGCCGTATGGGATGCATGTCTATTGGAGTATAGGTATCGCGAGGCTCTTGCTTTGTCGGCGTGGTACCATGCGCTTGCTTGCCAGGAGACAGACTGCCACTGACGGAGGGCTCACGGTCTTGTTTGCCGGGGTAGGTACATTTGAGGTTGCGCAGAATGCAGCGGCGACAGGCAGGACGGGTCTTTGTGCAGCGATGCTTGGATGCGCGGCATTCCTCGCAGGAGCCTACCTTGCGCTTCTCAACGCCCGCAGCACGGAATATGTCGTCGGCGGATTTCTGCAGCTCTTTGCGGGATATGAATTCATTTTCGCGGTCGTATCCAGGGCAGGGGACGCCAAGGCGCAAGCAGTTGCGGCAGTCGGGGAGAGATCTATCGCATCGGACCTGACATGAGAGATGTTAGCTAGGATGGTTCTTTCTTTCTTGCTTCATTTATTCTCTGTTGGGCCTTGGGGCAAGGCAATGAAGAAACGTCGAGGCTCAGCTGGGTAATGAGGCTGCGGGGGAGAACAAGATGGGACGGTCAGGGTGACGACATACCTTGCGAGAGCGACATATGAGGCAGGCTACAGGGGAGATGATAGGAACCATGTCAGTGAAGTACAGGAGCAAGAAGCGGAATAAATAAAGGAAGAAGAAGGCCGGTAATAAATGGGAGCGGATCTTGTGAGATTTCTGGGGCACTGACCGATATCAGACTTGGGGCCGTCGTTGGAGGCTGCGGCAGTCGCAGCCTGTTCTGTAGGCTCAACGGCGGTCGCAGGCATGATGGTGGGCGCGGCAATCAAGCTTGGGGCGGGCTGGGCGCGAAAATGAGATGAGGTGCAGGCGGGCTGGAGAATGCGACCGGACGAGTTAGAGGTTCATGATCGAGGGTGCCGACGGGGAAGGGGAGGCATGGTCGAGTAGAAAGAGGCCGGCGGAGAGTGAAGAAAAAAGTAAAGGTAGATGTGTATGATGAGTGACGGAGGTAGGTCGTAAGAACGGAGGAGTGGCGGGCGACCCGGGGCGAGTCAGCTTCTTGAGCGGCGGGCTAGCAGGCGTGAGCAGTCAAAGGCAGACGACTTGTGCCTACCTAGGTAGGTAGGTAAAGGCGAAAAAGCAGACTCGTAAGTTGGGCGGCAGCCAGAAACAACCGGGAACCGGGCGATCCCACTAGTTAACGAGTCTCGTGGCTCGACAGGCAATTGGACGGTTTGCCAATATTTAGTCGAGGCAGAGCCGCGGACGATTGGCGATGGTGAGGGCGAGGGGGATGAATAGGTTGTTTGGTTGGATAGGCTGAACGGTGGTGGATGGCCGATGGGTAAATGGTTAATGGGTTAATGGGCTGGCCGGATGGGTTTGTTGGTGGATTATTATCGAGTGGATGTTGTGGATGAGTGGCCGTATGCGGGCTTTTGGTGTGGCACTTGTGTCTGTGTGTGGGCGACGTGGAGGAGCTGAGCCTGGTTCGATGGCAGGAAAACCTCTGCGGCAATTATCCAAGCAGCTCTAGAGGCTAGAGCGGACGACCGAGAGGCTCTTGTCGGAACAAGGCCAACGCCGGTTCGCACGCGAATGTCGAGGTGGTCACAGAGTGAGGAGCTAATTCGCCAGCGGGACGTGGAGGGGGAGAGGGCATTGGCGACGAACGGGTGGATAGGAAACCTTGGAAATATCGATAAAATGGGAGCGCTCCAGTAATAAGACGAAATTACCTGGCTACGCAAAGACACCCTAGACAGCCACGTCGATTCGATGAAAGGAATATGGGGTTGGTGATGGGGTTGGTGATGGGGGTATTGATGGGGGTGTTGATGGGGGTGTTGATGCTGTGTTGATGGGTTGTTGATGGGGGTTGTTGATGAGCGTTGTTGATGAGCGTTGTTGATGATTGTGGATAGCTTCAACGTTGGGGTGGGTGAAGCTTGTTTGGTAAATCTTGGTGGACGAGACGAGCAGGATAGCGAGAGGCCGCACACAAAAATCTGACGGGCTGGGGCGGGTGGCGGGCGCTGACCGGTGTTGTGGCTGACCGGCTTGCGCCCAAGGATGCTGGCAGAAGACTCGAGGCCGTCGGCAGCAGGCTTGAGAGTTTTGGCTTGCGACTTGCGCTCGTAAGAAGCACTAAAACGGATTAGCGCAGCTGAGAAATCTCGCGATGAAATTCATCAGTCCATCAGAAATCCCCCTTTGCATATGTTTGCATAAATAGCTAATAAGGTATTTTATTGGGGAGCATTGTCAGCCAAGCGCCGTATAGTGGTGTACTGCATGAGCGATAAGATGGGCCCTCTTGCAGCTGTCAACTACTCTTAATTCCAAGCTAATAACTTGATAGGTAGGTAAGTTACTGGTCAGCATGCGCAGCCAACAAGCGTTTCGATATTTCATCGTATTTCCGCAGCCACACAAATACCTATCTAGGCTTACTGATACAGCCTGCTTGCCCGCCAACCCGCATACCCAACAACAGGCCTCTCCCTCTCCTCATTCTTTACTGGCAGGTACTGAATGTACTGATACTGAACCCCGCCACGCCCGCCACCGAGGTTCGACAGTGGATACCGGCAGATCCCAACTGGGGCTAGCGTGTCACCACGGAACCTTGCATCTTGTACGGATTACTGGTAGCACTGGGCTGGTATTTCAGCACAGACTTGCTTGTCTTCGGAATGTGACGGCAGAAAAAGTCCATCAACTTGCCATGTTCCATGATTGTTGCGGTCTTGTCAATTTTTTTTTTTTAAAAATAATTTCACATCATCATTCCTAGTAGCAATGAACACCGACCAACTTGCTCCTGCCAGTCTGTCAAGACAAAACTCTCTCTTCTCTCGTCGCTCCACCAAACCATCCCATTTTGGCCTAATCTAATGACCTCCAGCGTTCTTACTGTCACCGAGTCCACTCGCTCCCGCCTCCTTCTCCTCTGGCCTTTCAATAAACCATAATGCCAATTCCACCGATACGCAAGAGGAAAGGATTCGCCCCGTTTTCGCACAGAGCTTCTCTAATCTCATTAATCCGTACTTCGGTCTCTGTCCGTCAACAGTTGTCAGTTGGCAGTTTCGCCTTGCTCACCGACATGACGTCGCGCGACCTTTCCTAAAGCAAAGGTGAAAATGAAGAAGAAGAAGAAGAAGAAGAAGAAGCAAAAGTGACTGAGACATGCCAAAACGAGCATCGTATCAGTGCCCATTCAAAACTGTCCAATCCTGAACAGTCTCTAACGCGCACGCACGCTAATCCCGACTCCCTATCCTAGCCCGTACAAGCCTCCCCTGGACGTACAGCAGGATGTCCTCGAGGGTCTCTCAATCCTCAATCCTGTCAGACAGGTTGTGGTGCCATGTCCCAGAAAATAAGCGAATAGTGTGGGCAGATTTCGCATCACGACGCCCACTTAGATGCAACATGAAAAAAGTGCAATCATCGATGAGACAAGCCATTGCTGTCGGTTGGCAGCCACGCTCATCCTCGAGCAGTTTAATCTCGAGTCGCTCAACACTCTCATCGTCGTGTTCCCCTAACCACTACCGCCTCCTGACCAGCCCGCCGTCGCTCTCAGCCCTCCCCATGATAACCCCCCCATTGAGCTCATGACGTGGGCTGCTGCTCTCTCCTGCGTGGCGTCTTTTGGTCCCCACCACCGCGATGGTTGCTTACTGGTCTTTCTGCTTCTCCGCGCAGGTGAGTGTGCGACAGAAGCCAATCACCAGGAATGAGAAGCGCATCCGAGCGACCAAGCTTCCAGGGCCCTTCTCGGGCACCTCGTTTCGTCCAGCTCTCCCCTCCTCATCATGGACTTGTTTTGTCGTGCACATGAACTGTCGCTGATGAGCTTGTTGCCGAGCTTGAACACGTGCCCCATGTGTCGTAATCTGCTGCTGCTTTGTCCTGTTTTGCCAAGGTTGACGATCCCAGTTCATGTTTGAAACCCCGCCCCTCCTCCCAAGGAGCTTATTCCTCACCTTATTTTCTGACTCCTGCTTTGCACATACATTACTTGCGCACTTGGTCCCCTCTCGAGGTTTCGCACGCAAAACGACATAAATTCTCGTCCAACCCTATCATAATTGTGCTCAGCTGTAGCAGATCTCCGCCATTTCGAACCAGACCAGGTACAAAAGCGCGATTTTGGAGGGCAATCAAGTATTGAGTTGTTCCTGTCCCGCCATTTTGTAAAATTCGGCGTTGCTGGCTGATAATATCATCCTCCTTGGATATCTATGACCCAGAAAAGGTCAATCCAATGTCTTGCGACGCTCATCCACTTCCATTATAAGGCGATGATTCTAGTATTGATACACCCCGCACCCACAAACACCGTCGAATAGCACATTGCTTCAAGCTGCATTGTTGGAGTGGTCAGCGACCCATCTGTTCCATCTACTGTTACACAGTAACTGGAGGAGCGTTCAAAACCAACACAATGGGGTCCACGGACGGACGAGCAATTGTGCCTCGACTCATACCAGGACCCATGACAAGACGATATTTTTCAATGCTTGATGTCCTCGTTCTTGTCATTTTCCTCTAGAGGTTTCTCAACTGCTTCTCCGCCAACCAAGATGGCCGTCTCACCATTGGAGCCAATCTCATCACCACTGGCCGAGTTCCAGTCACCAGTAACTGCGAATCAAATCCGGGCCGAGACCTCTTTGACCCCATACGCACTATCGAATATTTGCTCCCCTTATATCTCGACCCCATTCAATGAGCTTTTTCAGCTCGTCCATCGCGTCTCCTCTCCAGCCACTGCCACGAGCTGGTCAGCCGACTTCTTGCTCAGAGTATCGCCTGCACATGTCAGCCATATTTACGAAATCTTTGAAGCCTCCCGACTCTCGCAAAGAGACTTTATATCCGTGCCAGATGGAGTGAACAGAAACGGGGGGCACCAAAGTACCTCATGAAGCAGTGTTGATGACCGGCTGTTTCTGCGCCTTTGGGCTGGCTTAGATGAAGACTTTTTCAGATCCCACGAAAAAAAGGCCACGGTGAATGCTCCTATTACTCGAGTGTCTGTACTATTCTGGACCTTTTAACCAGTCTTTCTTGAACCATCTGCAGTATTTTTCCTCTCGTTGGTACATGAATTTTGGTTCCCCAATCCCTATATTACATCCCCTATGAAGAGCCAATCCATCCCAACCCATTCCTATCCCTGGGATCAGTCTTTCAGGATCTTGAATGTGATCTGGCCGGTTCCACCGTTCTTGACGGCTTCAAAGTCGGCCGTCGTGAGACCACGGCCCTTGTCAAACATGCAGTGGGACAAGCAGTAGCTGTCTACCAGCTCGGGAGTGTCGCGGCCGATCTTGTCGCACTTGATTGGCGTGTCTTTTCGCAGCTGGCACTGCTTAAACTTGCTGTCCTTGACACAGCCGCAGCTGTACTGGACCCTGTTCACGCTACACATGGCGGAGGAGCAGGTGAGGTTTGTACGATGGAGGTCAAAGTGCCAAGTCTTCAAAATGGCTTTGGGGGGTCGATGGAGTGGTTTTGATGCTTTTAGGTGAAAGTCGGTTCAGGACTGGCGGGATGTAGAAGTAGCTTTAGTGCTGTTCACGGTTGCTGCCTACGACTTGTGTTGGTGATGCAACGTCAAAAATTTGTGAAGATGCTCCGCTGACGCTGCCATTGGCTGATTACGCGCCCAACAAGCCACCTATTTCCCTTTCAGAACAAGACCCTCGAAAATATGATACATGCAAAGACTTTTACATTCAATCACCTTTTTATTTCGGCTTTTTGTTAGTAAAGTCATTCCTGGTATGGCTTTTGTCAAAGCCGAGGCTACTGGGCTACCCTTAACAAAGCAAATGCAAGACTGAGAAAGGCAAGAACAAGAAAATCTTGGATTGTATTATTCATCTATATTTTTATTCTGATTTATCTGCTTCAACTACTGGAGAAGCTTCTTATACTGCTCCAGAACAAACTCGTCGGAGCTGTGGCCCAGACCCAGCAGCTCATTGTCCGACTTTTCAAAGTTGCCACCGTAGCCGGGGGACACAAAGGACTTGTGGATAAAAGGAACAATGTTGTCAAAGGTGAAGATGCCCTTGGCCAGGCCCTCGCCGGCCACCTTGACGAGGTCGTCGACCTTGACGTAGCTGACCTCCCAGGGCTTCTCCGGGGCGGCCTGCTTGGCGAGCTCGAGCAGGCGCTGCTGCGAGATCTTGATGTCCTCGAGCAAGACGGCGCGGTTCTTGGTCTCGTCGAGGTGGTCCAGGATGCCGGCGAGCGCGCGGCCGACCGTGTCCAGGTTTGTGGCGCTAAAGAGGGCCTTGCCGTCGTCGAGCAGGCGCGGCTTGTAGTCGGCGACGCTGAGCACAAACTGGTTCTGGATGCCCCAGTCGAGAAACGGCCCGTTGTAGACAAACGTGTACGAGATGCGGCCCGCGGCGGCCCGCTCCTTGAGGTGCTCCTGGATCTTGACCTTTTCGCCAAAGACGGGAATCTGGCGCGAGAGGGCGTTGTCGAGGTTGCAGCCAAACTCGCTGGGCAGGAAGCGCTGGACGCCGGCGGCGACGGCGGCGTCAATGAGCGTGATTTGCAGCGCGGCCACGTCGGCGGGCAGCGTGGAGACGACAACGTCCTGGCCCTGCAGCGCGCTGGTCAGGGCGTCGGCCGAGGAAAAGTCCACGTCGACGACCTTGACCGAGGCGGGGAACGTCGCCTTGGAGCCGAGGCGGCGCAGCACCTGGAGGTTGTGTCTGGAGGCGGAGAGCTTGTCGAGGGCAATGGAGCCGACGTTGCCAGTGGCGCCGACAAGGGTGACGTTTTGGACAGGGGCAGACATGACGTGAGATACGCTCGAGATGCTTGCGTGTGTGATAAAAAGTGGTGGTGGCTGTGTGTTGAGATTGGGGTTAAATAATGCTGTTGGTGTGGTATTCGTGGGTGAAGTTGAAGAAGCCGTTGTTGATGCCGAATGAAGATGGAAAGATGAACAAATCTTTTGGGGGGGGAACTTGAGCACGATTTATATAGATGATTGTAACAAAGCATGTCAGCTTGATAGACAAATATCAAGACAAATTCGCATCATTTTGGAGGTGCGTGCCAAAGACGGTGTGCTCTCCTCCGCCGTGCGCCGTCCGCCGTGCGCGACCCGGCTGGGCTGTCCGCTCCGCAAGGCTGGGCCGTAAGGCATTTCCAACCGTCGTAGCGGACCTCCCGGGGGTGGGATCGCCGAACTGATTATGACAATCACAAGCCCAGGCTTGCGCGTCCATCAAATCGACGCTAAGTCTGCAGCCTGTCCACGTTGCAAGTCCCCCGATTGGATTCCAGATAAACATTACCGGTGACTCCGTAATTTGTCTTGCCTTGTGCCATTGGGCCCATGGCCACCTCCGCAGTTAATACTCGGTTACGCGTCAACTCGAGCTTTTAGGGCAGTGTACGGATTACTGGCACCACAATGGCGCCATCTGCGACAGACTTTGTAACACCAAGAAATCCGCCTAGGATCGGACTTTTGGTCAAGCCGTTTTTTTTTTTTTTTGCACAAGCTTATAATCTCTGTGAATGATCTGTGAATGATGATGATGCTTGCCCGCTGGGAGGAACTTGCATTGGCAGAAATAAGAATTTTGATCCTCTGTTTACTTATTATGCAACTCTTATATCCAAGGTTCGGCTTTATGCCTTGCGGAATTAAACACTTGGTGTTGCTCTTGTCTCCGATTGCTCTTGTCTCCGATTTACTTGGCTGTGACTGGTGTATTCTCTTCGGCGTATGAGCAGCTGTGTCATGTTGCCTGTCTATGTATTTGGCTGACAAGTGATAACAAGAGGCATCACAACTCCGTGTTAATCTCAGTGCGCTAGCTAGAAGGACCCTTCAATCTACCAGATGCAGAAAATTTTGGCTCAAATTCATCAAATTCACCTTGATGCTAACTCATAAAAGGTCTAGCGCATGCTCTAATTCAAAACGGCAAGTCATGTGGGATGGCCGACAAGGCCTCGGTCATCCCACTCCATCTCACAATACAACTCAACTTGTTCAACGCACCAGCCAGGGCGGCTTAGAAAGACGACGAGGCATGCCAGTGCTTAAAACCGTTTATTGCGAATGGTACCGTGTCATGATGGAAACCCCCATCAATCTCTTTCTGTTTTCATTATTCATAGTTAAAAAGCCCCCTTGGATTTTGAGCCTTTCTTTTCCGACTTGTCAAGGTGCGACAAATCGATTTGTCTCTTGTTACTTTGCATCCCGCGCCGTTTATCCCACAAAGCTGGGGTCTGACCGTCAGCCATCCATCGACGTCCTTGCCCTCGGATAACCAGTTCCGCCATCTGGCCGTTAATCTGCAGGGACAGCTGCAGCTTGCCGGAAGTGTATTGTATAACTAGCCATGGCGGAAAGCCCTGTCCCTGTCAGGAAGCAGTTTGTGTGCGAGTGTGGCCGTGAGTACATTCGCAAAGAGCATCTGCAACGCCACAAAGCCACCCACGGTCGGCCATCCTTTACCTGCTCTGCCTGCGACAGATCCTTTACCCGCCTGTAAGTGTCTTTGCCCACTTCAACCAACACAACGCGCGGGGCTTTCCAACATTATTATTTTATTATTTTAATTTTTTTAAGTTTTTAAATTTTTAAATTTTTTTTCATTTTTTCAAGCCACACCTATGCAAGGCTCGCTAATAATAATATCTTTAGTGATTTGCTTCGGCGCCATTCAAAAATCCACGGCGCCGTGGTGCCCGACTCCCGCAAGGAGCCGGCCTGCGATGCCTGCCACGCCAGCAAGATCAAGTGCGATGGCGGCAGCCGATGCTCCCTCTGCCGCAAGCGCGACATTGAGTGTACCTATCAGCGCGCCAACCTCGCCCGGCGGGTGATTGAGGCCAACCCCGACGTCGTCTTTGATCTCAGCGGCGGCAACTTTTCCGCCAACCAGGCACCGCCGACCACTAGCAGCCACCCCGGTGCGCCCAGGAGGACGACCGCCGCTGCCGCCGCTGCCGCCGCTGCCGCCCGCAGCGTGCGCGCAACCAGCCAGGGCAGCAGCTGTTCAGCCAGCGACACCTCGCCGCCGCCCATGTTCACGCTCCCGACAAACGTGTCGCCTCTCGAGGCGTCCTGGAATGAGCATACAAAGGCGGGTACGCGAGTCATTGCTCATGCCATGGGCGTGCTCCGTGACGGAGGCGAGAGCGACGCGCTGTCAAACCCGTCGCCAAAGATGAAGGATTGGCTGGATGACTGCTTTCACTCGTATTTTGGCCAATTTCACGAGACTTGGCCCATACTACACGCGCCGCAGTTTGACGACCCTGTCGAATTTGTACCCCTGGCGGCCTCTATTGCCATCATCGGGGCCTGGCGCCAAATCACGGACCCAGGCGCTATGCAAATGATTTTTGCGATTCATCAAATCTTGATGCAATATTTATTTGCACAGCTGGTGGGTCCTTTACTGTACCGAATTCGCCGAGAACCAGCTAACCTGTGCCGGCAGACGCGTTTCACATTCGATGCAAGCCAGCCTTGGCCCCTTGCAGTATACCAGGCTGGTCTACTCAATGCCATATTTGCATTCGAGATTGGGGTATGTACACAATCAAAAGACTCCCTTTGCACTTGCTGACATGTCATAGAAGTGGTCCTTTATACCAAGAGGCAGAATGTTGCATGTGGCGGTAGCAACCATTCTGCGACAAACAAACATGTTTAATAGCGAAAGCGCCATTCACCATCAACGGAGGCATTATCCAAGCAACTATATGCCGTGGATTTACGAAAAACATGAGTCTTGGAAACGGTTCGTATCATGCCAAACCCCCCCCCCCCGGCGTGGCCCAGACATTGTACTGACTGCAGCAGGTTGGCCATGAGTGCCCTGAAGCTGGACCGCGACATTGCGCTTCTATACAACCAATCGACCTTTATCCACAACGAAGAGCTCAACATGCAGCTTGCCTCTTCATTCGGCATGTGGAACGCACACGGGCTCCACGTACTGTACCGGCGCGTGCCTCGCGAGATGAGCCAGCGGCAAGAGTACAGAATCTCGCAGCTCATGAACATGACGGACGCCAACCTCCCGTTCCCGCTGCTGGCCGAGGACGTGGAGCTCGTACTCCTAGGCGCGGCCAACCACGTGTGGACCTACCGGCGGCAGTGCGGCGCGCCGACGGCGGCGGCGGACCTGGCCGGGCAGCGCATCCACATCATGATGCAGCTGGAGCTGTGCAAGCACCAGCTGAACCGCATGTACGGGGTGCAGAGCTTCCCCAAGAACCACGCGGCGGAGCTCGAGGTCATGCTGGCGGCCTACTACGGGCGCGAGGAGGAGGAGACGAGCCCGGTGCTGCTGGCCGAGGCGATGCGGCGCTTCTCCCAGGCCACGTTCAACGCGGCCATGCTGCACAGCGTCCTGGAGCTGCACATGTGCGCCGACGTGCAGCAGCTCGTCGACGTCACCTCGGGCCTGTACGAGGGCGAGGAGCTCTACACCGAGATGATGCTGCGCAAGCAGGCGCGCATCGCCGAGTGGGTGGTTAGCATCGACGGCCGCGCTGCCGTCATCCGCGCCCTCACCATTCTTCGCCTCTACGAGGAGCACGTCGCCGCTGGACCGGGCGGCGCCGGCAGCGGCAGCGGCAGCGATGCCCACCGCCGCCGCAGCAGCAAGAGTCTCGATCCAATCGCGCATATTGGTCTGCTCGCCGCGTCCGTCGTGGCGCGCGCGTGGGTCGAGGGCGCCATTCGGGGCTGCATATGCGGCGCCGCCGTGCCCACGCTCGAGATTGGCGGCCTGCCCGGCCTGCCCGATGACGGGCCGGCCTTTTCGTCCTGGAAGGCGACGGGCGGCCGGCTGCAGTACAACGGCGTCGCGCTGTGTGGCTGCAACCTGATGAGCTGGCGGGATCGCTTCGCAAGGGGCCTGCCCGAGGGAGGCTGGGGACAGCGCATGGATAGAAACTGGCCGCTGCTGTAGGATATTTGTACATGTATTATTAGCGAGTAAAATAGAGGAAATGAATGACGATTTCTTAAAGATGCGGAAAAAAAAAAAGAAAAGAAAAAAGACCGCTCGTCTCAAGTGGAGGCGCAACCTCGGGGTTGTGGTACAAGATTGCGGGGAAATGCTAGAGGAGAAGCTTCACCACCACGCGACAATTCCTTCAAGTTCCGCCACTTTGTAATCTCAATTCTGAAAAAAGCAACCGCCGAATAGTTGCGTGATCGTGAGCCACTTGCGCCGTTGTTGTCATTAGTGGACTCGATCCTGGCCTAGCGCCGCGCCACATCTGTCCTGAGGTCGGACGACCATCTTTTTCTCGCCTTCTTTTCCTATGCTGACAGCTTGCCAACCAATTCACCTTTTATCTCTCGTACATCAAGTCGCGCATCGTTGATCAAGGACAAGAGAGCCTTGTTCAGTTCCTGCGGTTGTCGGCTCGAAATCCCCTGGCCCTCGCTTTCGCTCTCGGCACAAACCCCCCCCCCCCCCCCAAATTGATTCTGTATCACGAGACAAACTGAGACAGGAAACCGGGGGTTACACAGACAGATATCGGGATATAAAAAAGCGCCAAGAAATCTGACAGGCAAATCCCCCCCCCCCCCGTTGAGACACCGCGCCAGCCAGCCAGCCATGAGCGTGTCGCCAAAGACGAGAAGCCGCGGCAGCCACAACCCCGCGCCCGAGGCCCAAGAAGAGACAACTCCTCTCCTCGCCGGCGGCCCATTGTCCGCCGATGTCGTCGCAACCGAAGAGTCGCACGGCAGCGGGCCGCCGCCGCCTCTGCCGTCTCTGCCGCCCGACGACAAGCCGCTGCCGGGGCGGCAAATCTTCCTGCTCTGCTACGCGCGCACCATGGAGCCCATTGCCTTTTTCAGCATCTTCCCCTACATTGCCGCCATGGTGCAGCGGAACGGCCAGCTGCCCGCCTCGGACGTTGGCTTCTACAGCGGCCTCATCGAGTCTCTCTTTTCCCTGACACAAACCGCCGTGCTCATCGTCTGGGGCCGCCTCGCCGACCGCCTGGGCCGCAAGCGCGTGCTCGTCTGGAGCCTGGCGGGCATGGCCGTCGGCCCCGCGCTGTTTGGCCTCGCGGCGACGCTGCCGCAGATGGTGGCCCTTCGCAGCCTCGCGGGCGTCTTTTCCGGCTCCGCGCTCATCATCCGCACCATGGTCTTTGACCACTGCACGCCGCGCACGCAGGCCCGCGCCTTTAGCTGGTTCGCCTTTGCCGGCAACGTCGGCATCTTTCTCGGCCCAGTCATTGGCGGCGCCCTCGCGGACCCGGCCGCGCAGTACCCGGCCCTGTTTGGCGGGTGTGCCTTTTTCGAGCGCTATCCGTACGCGGCGCCGGGGTTTGCCGTGTCGGCGATTGCGGTCACGGGTGTGCTGACGTCGGTGCTGTTTCTCGAGGAGACGCTGGACAACAAGGACGCGCACAAGACGCGGCGGCAGCGGCAGGCCGGCGACGGCGGCGACAAGGCCGAGACGCTGACGATTTGGCAGCTGCTGTGTACGCGCGGCATCCCCACGGTGCTCCTCGTCAACGGCTCCGTCATGATCATGGCGTTTGCCTTTACCGCGCTGCTGCCCGTCGTGCTCTTCACGCCCGTCGCCATTGGCGGCCTCGGGCTCTCGCCCTTCCAAATCTCCACGTACATGGCCGTCCAGGGCCTCAGCCAGGCCGTCTGGCTGGTTGGCGTCTTCCCGCGGCTGCACCGCCGCCTCGGCAACAAGAAGCTGCTCATGGCCTGCGCCCTCACGTACCCCTTCTTCTTCCTGACCTACATTGTCCTCAACGAGCTGCTGCGCGTCGACACGCCGGCCGCCAGGGCGTGGGCGTGGGTCGTCGGACCGCTCGCGGCCATCGTCGGCCCGGGCGTGTCCATGGCCTTTACCGGCGTCCAGCTGGCCTTGAACGATGCCTCGCCCGATCCGCACGTCATGGGCACTCTCAACGGCATTGCCTTGACGCTGGCGAGTGCGCTGCGGTCCTTTGTGCCGGGCTTGACGACGGCTCTCTACGCCGTGGGCGTCAGGGAACAGATTCTCCGAGGGCACTTGACCTGGGTCGTTCTCATCCCAATGTCCATGCTCATGCTGATAGTGATTCCCATGCTGCCCAATGACAAGCAGCCGGTCTCTCCTGCAAACCCCAACGATGAACCAGAGTTGTAATAATCAATTTGGTATATACTGTATATAGAGTGTATTGTATGTGAAAAAAAAAAAAGTCTAGTATTTATGAAACTGTATCCTGTGTCTTCCTTTATGATGTGTCTATTTTTCATGCACCGTCTAGGCCGAGGCTCGCTTTTTAAACATTCTTGTCGCCAACAACCTTTGGCGCAGCTCGCGAAGTTTTCCAATCAAAAGTCACATTCGGCTTTGACCTGATGGTATGGCGCAGCTTCTGCTCGCTACGCTGCATCCAGACGCTCGCCGGTGCGGTGCTGACCGGATACAAGGGATAGTTGTCGTCGCTGTGAAACACGTCGACGGTTGGCTTCTTCTCAAAGGACGCGATAATATCGAGCTCGCTCGCTATCTGTTCGCAGAAGCTCTCCAGGGGCAAGTCATTCACGTCCTGGCCAAAGGGATTCTCAATCTCGCGGCCGATGAGCAGCAGGCCGAGGATGATGTAGGCGGCGGCTATGGTGGCGGGAATGGCCACGTAGTGCAGCAGGCCGACGAGCTGAAAGGGCAGCAGCATGACGTAGACCCAGGTGGTTTGGCTAATGGCGATGCTGTAGGCAATGGGAAGCGGGGTGTTGAGGATGCGCTCGCAGCCAGCGAGGACATCGCCGAGTATGGTGAGGTTGTTGTAGGCCAGCGTTTGCTGCATGGGCACGGGGAGCTGCTGATTGGCAATAAGCTCGTCGACGGCCAGGGCGAGGTGGCTCATAATCTCGAGCGGCAGGTTGCCGAGCGGTTTGCTGGCGCGCTTGAGCGTCTTGCGCGGGTTGCTCGCCGCAAAGGAGACGCCGAGGTACTCGCCAACCGACTTGAAGAGGCCCTTGCCCTTTACGGTGGCGATGCTGCCGCCGGCGTCGGCGGTGGCGGCCTTGGCAAAGGTGTCGAGGTGGCCGATGAGGTGCTGCAGGTCGTCGTAGTCGGTGTAGGGCTCGAAGCGCAGCGTGTGCTTGAGGGAGACGGCAAAGGCGACGAGCAGGTTCATGGAGCTGAGGCGGTCGAGCAGCGTAGCGCGGGGGTCCTGCTCGGCGCGGTCCTTGGCGTGGATCCAAAAGATGCGGCCCAGCGTCTGGGACGAGGTGATGAGGGCCGTCCAGTACTTGCGGCCCTCGTTGTAGCGCTCGTACGCCGTCGAGCTGCGAAACGAGAGGCCCATGCCGACGACGAAACCGGTAATGGTGAGGAGCACAGAGTTGACGCCCAGCTTGTGGAACGTCTCAGAGATGACGGTGACGGCCGTCGCCCAGGCACCGACGAAGAAGAGAGGCAGGATCATCTTGGGCAGGATGCTGCCGTGCATCTGCAGGAAGACGGGCCATTTCGAGTGTCGTGCCAGGTCGCGGGGACCGGTGAAGTAGTCGTCGAGGTGCTGCGGGCCGTGGCGCTGAAACGACGAGGGCGGGAACGTCGAGAAGGGAAGAGTTGGTGATAGTATATCGTCGCGGCCCAGAGTGTCGCCCGTCATGGCGCGCGAGGCCGCCTCTACCTTGGGCACTTGGAGTGGCGGAGGTTGGTGGTCCATTTCGTGGACTGACATGATTGCTCACGTGATGCTGGTAACGATGCTGGTAACGATGCTGGTAAACTGGCAAGAAACTGTGCAACGAATGAAGCAAGGCACGATGTGAAAAGAAAGAGCAAAGATGAAACGAAAGTCTAAAATTAAATATTAATGAAAGTATGGTGATGATAAAGTGAAGAGAAGAGGAAATTTGTCCAAGGGCGCTTATTATTAGATGTTGTATGACAATGTCCAAGGGCTTGCTGTGCCACAAGGCCCAAAGCAGTCCACTCTCCTGGCCTGTCAGGCCTTTTTGCACGACAGCCTTTTCCTTGTACGAGTACTCCGTACTCCGTACAGCCTCGCCCAAGAGAAGAGTCGGTGACTGCCGCACATCAAAGGGAAAGAAAAAAAGATTTAATAATGACCCCTTCTATAGCACGATGACAGGGCTTCAAGACCAATCATTCCCTGACAGCGGCGACGGCCGCGTGTTCCAGGCCTGAGGCTCTGGACCCGCAAAATACGTGTTCGTCAATATCAGGACGAAAAATACATACTGGTAATCCGTAGAAAATGGGATATTTAACCCCCCCTGAGAGCATGAAACCGGACGTGGAAAGAAGAAAAGAATCAGGAGTTCTTCTCTGACAATCGGGTGGTGAGCTTGTCAGATTGGTTGTCGCAGGGCCGGGAGAGCACACAACTGCCGTTGCAAGTCGGAAAAAAAAAGGAGAAAAAAAGAGAAGAAGAAGAGGAAGAAAAGGAAGCCTCATCAATCCACCAAGCAAGCCACTGCCGTTGTTTGCATTTCATGCTTTGTTCCCCCCTGCCGTGTGCTTTTGACTCGAGGCTTGGCTTTTTGATGAGAACCCGGGAGCTAACTCTTTAGCGCCTCCATTTCAAGACAGGGGTCTTTGGGGGGCGATGCAAGCTTCGGGCGCCCGAAAAACCTCAACCTAATAAGGCTACTAATCATAATACTTGGTAATCTTGGCCTGTCCTGTTCTTTTTGACTTTTGGTTTCTGGTTTGATCTCGAGGCTATGCAGTGAGACATGGCTGTTTGTCATGTTTGCGCAGCAGCCGGCGGCCTGAAAGGGAGAAAAAGAAAGAAAAAAAAAAAAAAAAAGAGCCACGATTCATCGCTGGCATTGACGAGGCTGGGTCTGGCTCCCAAAGAAAGTACGTGTATATTTTATGCATGTATTGTTTCATGACATAAATGCATAAAGAAAAGTCTTTGTTTACTACCACATCCAATCATCCAACACAAACCGCACACGCAAATAAATTACGTAGCCTTCCAATTCGCAAGTTTGGCCGCGAAAAAGTATGCCTGGTATTTTTTATTCATTAATCAGGCTTTGCCGTCTTGATACAAAAGTTGATTAATGACTTATATGGCTGAGAAATAGGCCGTGCTGGTAAGATATGCAGCACCGGCGAAAATGACGAGTCCAGTATATGAGCCACCGCTACTTTGCAGAATTTGTCCGGCAATGGGGATGCCGGCAAGCGTACCGTGATCAATGTCAGCTTCTGACTCTTGTTTTGTTCGGATATCAAGCAGCGAAAGGAGGGCCGTTGTCGGCCGAGTACTCACCCAAAGCTCACAACCGTATACACGCTCGTGTAGTAGCGGCCGTAATTGTCCGTTGTGCAGTAACTCGCCCACGCACACGGGTACCAGACTAATGTTGCTGCCGCTCGCGAAGCCAAACACGACGGACAAGAGAATCATGACGGCGGCCACGCTGTCCTGGGCCGGCAGCCAGATGGCAAAACATGGCCGCAATGCATAGCAGATTGGTCAGGATCACGGTGTTGAAACGGCCGCAGCGGTCGGCCAGGATGCCGAGCAGCCAACGTCCGAAAAAGGGGCCGGCGTTGAGAAACAACAATCCCATATGAGATTGGACAGCTTGCGGCCGGCGCCGGGCGCGAGCGCATACGACGCCACGTACTCGAGGCCGATGAAGAAGCCCTATTCGATGAAGAAGATGCCGGCCACGGACGCCGACGACGAGGACAAAGTGCCAGTACGCGCGACAGAAACCGAGGGCGGCAAAAGGCGGCGGCGTGGAGCAGCAGCGCGGCGGCCATGAGGCCCCGCGGGCCGCGGGCGTCAAAAGACGGGGCCGACCTGCAGCCTGCAGAAGAAGACGGCAAAGTTGTAGAGGCCAGAGATCCAGGCGACGCGGCCGGGGCTGGCCGTGGTGTTCATGAGCCCGAGGCCGTCAGCCAGGGCGCAGAAGCTGCCGGGGAGCACGACGGTGGCGGCGCGCCCGCCCTCGGGGTACGAGGTGTCGGGCCGGGCCTCGGCAGGGCCAAAGACGGAGCTGGTCTGGCACAGGCCGTTTTCGAGCTGGGGGTCGTCGGGGTCGACGCGAGGCTTTTCCGTCGTGGACTGCGGCGGTCAGTGTCGGTGGTGGTGGTGGTGGTCGGGAGGATTCAAGTTGCTTACAATCTTGTCGTGGCTTTTGAAAATGGCCCTGAGTTTGTGTATCATGTTTCTCTTGGGGGTTGAAACCGGCGTATATCAAAGGCGTACAAGTGAGGTGATACTGGGCTGCCGAGTACACCTTTTGCAACATGGCCAATTGGCTCGCCTTTATGCACAGTATCGCCCATGTTGAGTCCGATGCTGATAAGCGATTCGCCGAGATGATGGAGCAAATTCTTCCAATGAATCTTTGCGTTGACGGGTCTTGAGCTTCTTTGATGCTTATCTTCCCGTGTAAGTGGTGGGAGTGGCTTGGGCGAGGATTGGGCCATGGCAGTTGGGCTGCGCTCGGCGAAAGCGACCCCGGGTTGCAAGTTTCGGCCATTATCGAGTCCAGCCAGGTAGTGGCCAAATTTTAATCGCAGAGCTGATGGGAAATTAGTCACGGTGCTGTCAAATAGCCGATGATGACGGACGCGAGTAATGAAAGCGCACCATCAATGCCGAGGGTGGTAGCGCTGTAGACGCCAAGGTGACTCACCAATGCGCAGGATCTATCGCTGTTGAGATTGCGCGTCGCGCTAGTTTCAAGAAATTCAGATTGCAAAAAAAAAAAAAAAACAAAAAAAAAAAAAAAAAAAAAAAAAAAAAAAAAAAAAAAAAAAAAAAAAAAAAAAATACTCGGCTCGAAGCTCGAGGCAATCGAAATTAAAAATGGTTCGATGGAGGAATTGCGATGCGAGCACGGCACAGCGGCCAAGTAAGTCTGTTTAGCACAGGCCGTACACCCCTGAATCTCATATGCCACAAGCCGGATAAATGCTGTGCAGCGCCAAGACTTGCGCGGAAATGGCCAGAAAAAGGTTGTCAATTAAGCAGTATCCGAAATTAGTATCCCAAAGAAAAAGACAGACAAAAAAAAACAAGCTTTTTTCGCGTGCGACGTTGCCCGCGTTTGACCCAGCTGTCCGTGGCACGCTAAAATAAGCAGTGGCTAATAAATTGGCCGTTCGTTTGTGGTTGCAGACTTTTGAAAGGGTCAGAGAGATTGATTGGACGAGGGATTGGCAGAACAAGGTCGCGCGAAGATAAATAGCGTGAGGAGAATGTTGCAAGAAAAGAATCGCAAAAAAGAGGCCAGCCAAGAAGCTGGTGATGGTGATGGATGGTGATGCAACGGCGGCGGCGGCGGCGGCGGCTGAGACGGTCGCTTCTTGGCCCCCGTCAAAGCAACAAGAAAAGAGAGACATGTGGAAACAAAGACGAATGAATCCTTGTCCGTGTCTGATCTCTAGCAGTTAGCGGGCTGCGTAACACAGCCCCCAAAGTTGTCTGGTACTCTCCCGTTCTCCTGTAAGGTAGGTAGGTACCTACTAAGGTCGTGCACCTCGGTCCTCTAGCCACTACAGCTGTAGCTAGCTGCAAGCTTGTCGATATTTTGAACAGCCACGGCGGGTAAAATGTGAACCAAAGTGCCCAGTCAACGTCACCCTTTGAGCCACTTTGCTTGCCGATCCAGACAAAACCTATGCGTTGCCATAACGTGCTCCTGTTAATTTTCCGAATCCTGAATTCCCCAGTCCCCTCCTTTTCCCTTTTCCCTTTCCCTTTTCCTCTTCCCCTCTTGTTCATGAACGATCCAATCTAGCATCCTCTCTCTCCTTCTCACTTCTTCACTTGCCCTTTTCCCATCCTCCTCCTCCTTCCCCCTCCTCGTACTATAATTCTTTTTTTTTTTTGGGTCCCCCGTTTTATGCCGTCGTCATGCTCTTGAGGCGCGGCCACAACCGCTGGCTCGTCTTTTGCGCCGCTTTCTTCGCCGGCCTCTTCCTCTTTGCCTACTACGGCGACAATGGGGCGTCGATCCGGCGGATGACGTCGACGAGCTCCTCCTCCCCGTGGGCGGCCGACCTGACAGCCACATCGTTGTCCAAGCTGCAACCCCAACACAATGGCGAGGCCGAGCTGGAAATCATCGTTGCCGCCACCAAGGAGGAAAACGTCACCTGGCTGCACGACTATCTGCTCGACTGGCCCAAGAACATATACGTCGTCGATGACCAGCGTGCCGCGCTGACGGTTCCCGAAAACAAGGGCCGCGAGGCCATGGTTGTTCTCACGTACGTTGCCCATGTAAACGACGGACAATGAAAATCCATCACCACTCAAAACTCTCACATGACCATATATTGGCATTCGAATGCCAAAAATCTCCCGCCATTTCCGACGCTAACCCTCGTCTCCCCTCCTGCGCAGATACATCATCGACCGCTACCACACCCTCCCCGCCAACATGCTCTTCCACCACGCCCAGCGCTTCCAGTGGCACAATGACGACCCCGACTACGACGCCCTGCAGCTACTCAAGCGCTTCCGCGTCGCTCACCTCGCGGAGCATGGCTACGTCAACCTGCGCTGCGCCTGGATCCTCGGCTGCCCCGTCGAGATCCGGCCCCTGGTCGACGCCCAGAGCGCCCCGGAAAATGACATCCCCACCGCCAAGCACATCTACAGCGAGGCCTTTGCGGAGCTCTTCCCCAACGTCGGCGTGCCAGAAGCCGTCGGCGTGCCCTGCTGCTCCCAGTTTGGCGTCACGCGCGAGACGGTGCGCGCGCGGCCCCGCGACGACTATGTGCGCTTCCGCGAGTGGCTGCTGGCCTCGGACCTGGACGACGCTATTAGCGGCCGCGTCTTTGAGTATGCGTGGCATGGTACGGGACGCCCTCATCAACCCCATTGCTGAAGAATGCGTACTGACTTTTATTGGCTTTGGCAGTCATTTTCAACAAGAAGCCCGTGCATTGCCCGCACGCCGGTGAGTGCTACTGCAAGCAGTACGGCATGTGCGACAGGCGCGATTGCGATAATGAGGGCTGCGCAGGGCAGTATGATTTGCCAAAATACTCGAATCTACCCGAGGGCTGGCCCATGTTTGGGTGGGATGGCGAGGACAGGCACTGGAGCGGCGAACTGTAAAGCGCCTCACACCACAAAATGCTGATAATTTGATCGTTGTTGTTTGTAATAGGACTGGGTAGGGGACTGGGTTGGCATTGGATTGCATTACTTGGGGCGTTTTTCTGCATTCTCTTTTTTTTTTCTTGTTCGCGGCACTCTGCTGGAACATATTATAGATGCAACATTCTTTTCTATGACTCCCATCGCAGCAGGATGGCGAGATTCTCGTGACACGAACCGCAAGAGGGACCACGAAGAAGCAAAATCAAGACGCAAGCAACACGCTAAACTTGAAAAGATTTTAAATCTGTAATTGAATCTACAGTCTGTGGTGGGACACTTTCATTCAAGTTGCACCAGACCCAACCGCCCAGCCGCAATCGCGTTTGCGCTGCCCCACCAGCCTCTCTCCTTGGACCGACCGCATCACCAAGTTTGCTCGCTCCAGCATCAAAACCTCGACTCTGCTTCCCCCCCAACTCACACTGTGGTCAGTCGCGAGGGGTCCATTCTTCAAAATCTGCATAATGGATCGTCCACAGCCTGCGTCCTCCAATCTCATGGGTATGTTCCCCCCCCCTTCCCCCCGCGCGCGTTGCTCACGTCAAACTCGCACTGCTTTCCCGCACATGTCAACTAACCGGGTCTTGATTGAATTGATCTCGCAGAGACGCACAACCGCCTCGTCGCTGCCATCCTCACACACTACCGCACGCTCATGATGCTCGCGACCGTGCAGGCCGAGGACGATCAGGAGAGCGCCACCCCCGAAGCCACTGCCGTTGCTGGCATCGCCATGAAGATGGAATTTGACGGTTTAGTAAGCCTTTGTCGCCGCCCTCCATTAGTCCTGCGTTTTTACTTTTTTTTTTTTTTCAACTTTTTTTCTTAGATTACGCTACTAACCACCACGACGCCGCAGTACTCATCAGTCAAGGAGCTCCTTACGCTCTCGCGCAAAATCAAGGAGCTGTGGGTGTTTGGCGCCCTCGGCCAGCAGGATCCCTCGCGCGAGGCGCGAGGCGCCCAGATTGAGCGCGACGTCGCGCAGGCGGCGCAGATGCTCAACGGCATCGAGGAGACGAGGATGAGGGCGCTGGCCGAGGGACACGGCGGGACGTGGAGGCCGCTGCGGAGAGAGGACGTGCAGGCGCTGCAGGCGCTGGCGGGGAAGCAATAAAAAGAAAAGAAAGGGGTGGCAGAATGTCGCTGGTGATGTGCACGGGGAGCAGGCTTTTCTTTCTACTTCTTTTTTTCTCTGGGAACATTGGGGGCGTTGCGGTGTTTCGGACACTATTACAGACGGTGTCGTCTTTGTTTACTTCATCGTCATTTATTGTATCGTTTATAGACGGAGAGAATGATGCCCGCGCATTGCGGATAAATGCTCAATGCACCACATCAACCGTGGCAGGATGCTGTCTAGTCAAACACACTCTGTTCTTGTTCACCAATCAGTCTACAAAAGTGGCAATGCATGCTCTAGCCCTGGCCGCCGTCGGGATCCTCCTCGTCCTCGTCGCCCAGCTGCTTGTCCACATTCTCCTCCTTGCCCGTCTCCTCCTTGGCAATCTCGGCCACCTTGAGTCCACCAGCCGTCAGCCACAGAAAGTGGTTCGCCTTGAACTGATCAATCTGGTTGAAAAAGGCGTGGAAACTAAAAAAACAAAATAGATAAAAAAAGCAAAAAAAAAAAAAAAAAAAAAAAAAAAACACACACACACGAAAAGGTTAGCCATCGTCATATGCGCATTTTTGCAACCCGACTAGAGCAATTCACTCACGTATTCTCCTTTTCCTCCACGTCAAAGATGCGCTGGTAAATCTCCTTGTCCTTGAACGCCCCCATCTTGTCCGCGTAATTTTCGAAATCAATCTCGGCGCGCCCCAGGTTATCCGTCGCGCGGCGGTTAAAGTTTGTAAACACGGGGTGCTCCAGCAGCAGCCCGAGGCCGGGCGCCTTGGGAATCGCCATTTTATGGTTCTGGTAGCTCTCGTCCATGCGCTCCATCGGCGTGCCGCAGCGCACCATGAGGCTCACCAGGCCAACCATTTTCCGGATCTGGTGCATCATGAAGCTCTGCCCGTGCACCTTGAGCGACAGCCACTCGGTGTTGTTGATGAGGACCGGCGTCGGGTTCACCTTGAACGACTTGATGGTGCGCTTGGCCGACGGGTCGCCGTATGCCTTTTGCACCGTGTAGTTGTGAAAGTTGCGCGTCCCCGTATACTTGTCGAGCGCCTCCTGCAGCCGCTCGCGGCGCGCCGGCGTGATGCGGTACCGCCGCTTGGCGTTGATGTACGCCGCCTTGATGTCGCGGAGGGCAAAGTCGACGGGGCCCAGCTCGCGACCTTTGGGCTTGGTGCTGGTCAGGACGACGGGGTTCGCTGCGGCGGCTTTCGGCTCGGCATCGTTGGTAGAGGCTTCTTCGGCTGCCGGTTCTTCATTCTTGGGCTCTTCCTTGACAGCTTCTTCCTTGGCCGCCTCTTCCTTGGCCGCTTCGGGGTCGTCTATCGAGTGGATGCGCTCCAGCACGGCGGCATGGACTTCGGGATCCAGTTTGGCGAGAATCGGCTTAATGTCGTTTTCCTCGACCTCTGCCCAGAAGTTCTTGACATCGGCCATGCTGGCATTATATTCGTCCTCGTATCCGTACTCCTTGTTCAGCTCAACGAGCTTCTGGCCCAGAAACGTCTGCGGGTGCGGGGGCAGCAGGCAGTAGCTGGGCAGCAGGTACTCGTAGAAGCGAGAGTCGCAGTACTGGTAGCAGTTGAAGCTGTTGTTGGTGCGCTGGATGCCCCAGATGCGGATCTGCTCCGGCAGCGCCGCGTTGATCTTGTCCACAATGTCCTCGTCCTCGATGATGAGCTTCAGGCTGATGACGTTGCCCGCGGCGTGGACGCCCTTGTCCGTGCGCGCGCACCGGGCCAGGCTCGACTTGCGCGGGTCGTCTGCGTTGGCCTTGGAGATTGCGCCGGCCTTG
Organism: Beauveria scarabaeidicola; assembly: GCA_037289395.1. Taxonomy (NCBI): domain Eukaryota; kingdom Fungi; phylum Ascomycota; class Sordariomycetes; order Hypocreales; family Cordycipitaceae; genus Beauveria; species Beauveria scarabaeidicola. The sequence goes on along the minus strand of JAEIJG010000235.1, from coordinate 10,765 downwards.
ATGAACGCCTGGAACAAGTCCCTCTCGATCGTGGGCTCATCGCCGTTGACCTGCATGCCCTTGTACCCAGTGCCGCTGTACCCTATCATGACGGCGACCTTGCGCTTCGGTCGCCGCTCCTCGGCCGCAATCTCGTCCTTGGAAAAGGGGTTCTTGGCCTCGATGACCTCGCCCGCGGAATCTACCTTGCGTCGCTTGTACTCGCGCCAGTCGCTGGCTCCTTCGCGCTTCTCGCCGCGCTTGTCACTACGACCTATTAGTCTCCTTGGTTGGCGCGATGCACTTGAACAGACAACAAAGCAGAAACGAGAGGGAAGATGCTGGGCGTGGGCGGAAACCTACGCCGACGACTTGCCGCCACGGCCCTTTTTGCGCTGGTTGTTGCTGTTGAATCGAGAGCCCCCGAAGCGCTGTTTACGGTTCTGGCGAGAATGATTCCTGCTACCCGCGGACGGGGTCGCCGCAGAAGACTCGTCGTTTGTCGCCATGGCAGCATTGACTCTGCTTTAGCGATGCAATGGGGATTGGGAGCATGGCAGATCTAAATCATGTTGACAGAAGAGAATTTCTGAGCCCGCCCGTGGCTTTGTGGGGCCGTGGGGCGCTATGCCAGGGTGCTGTTTCGGCAGCATCGCTTACATGGAAGTCAATACAATTCAATTTAGTTGAGACGAGTATCTTGCTCTTGGCTAAATATATCAAACGCTTCGTTTCGACACAAATTTCCACGCGCGTCATTATTCTTCAGGCTTCAACAACGGGGCCGTTGTACTGTTTCTTGGCCCGTAAAACGTAGTACAGGGCACTGAAACCCATGACAGCTCCCGTGCCCAAGAAAGAATAGTTCATAGTTTCAGCTCTGACAGGTGTTGCAGGAGGCCAGAAGCTAAAGAACAAGACAAAAGTCAGGTATAGGCAGGCAAAAACATTGTTCGCTGTGCCCAGCAGGGCATTGAGACGCCACGGGCCCCATACCAGCTGGTCTGGCAAGGCAGTCTCTTGTTCATTATCGCCTGGTTCGGCGACTCCACCGGTGACTCGACGCCATAGAAATAATGAGAGTGTGATGAGGTATGAAGCGTATAGACATGAAATTGATAGAGACAGTACGTCATTCAGGGCCACCTCGGAGCCAATGTTGATGAGTGTGAGGAGACAGGTAATGATACCAGTGATGGAAACTGCCCATACTGGAACCTGGCTGGTTGAATTGACCTACATCATGGTTAGCATGTGGAAGAAGACAGACTCTTGGAGAACGGTCTCTGTTTCGGCCTCGGTGCAGTAAGCGTACCTTTGAGACAGTCTGCCAGAATGGGACGCCATGATCGCGCGCAAAGGACCACAAGACCCGCGACGCCGAGACGTACAGGCCAATTAATGCACAGATGCCCATGGTGGCAATGATAGAGCCCATGGCGGCGGCGGCCGGTGCCGATTTGGTGACAGCATAGAAAACATCCAGCATGGGGAAGATGAACTGGGGTGGGCCGTCAGGCAGATTGACGAGACTGAAGCAGACGGCAATGAGCATTGAAAGGCCGAGGACGCCATTAAGAAGCATGCCAGAGACCATCGCTCGTGGGATGTAGATGGACGGTTTGTGAATTTCTTCGGCCAACTAAAGACTGTTAGTGTCTACCCGCACTCGAGTGTAATTACGTAGCTTACGTGGAAGGCCGCATCGGCGCCTATGAACGATGGTTAGTTAGAGGCTTCGTCTTAATTGATTGGGACTTGACTTACCAATGAAAGCAAAGGCGTTGCCAATCATGCCTACTAGGACGGAAAGGCCCTGTGTTGGCCAGTTGCCGCCATTCACAAACGTTTGAAAAACGCTTGCGGCATCGCCGTGCTCGCCCATTGTCACTAGAGTAACCAGAATGCCAACAAAGGCTGTGAGGTGCATCACCAGAATGGCAATCTCAATCTTTGGCAGCAAAAAGTTGAGGAAGATGGCGATGAACCAGCAAACCACCATCGTCGCAATGCTGAGCAGCGTGTTCTGCCAACCTGTCGGCTGGTACGACGGCGCCGAGAGAAGGGCGAGCCCCTGTGACAGGTTGCCGCAGAGATAGGCGGCCGACGCGACGCTGGCCTGCCAGCCTGCCGCGGTGAGCCAGCCCGTGACGAAACTCAGCAGATTGCGGCTCTTTTCCGGCGCGAGCATCCACACCCAGTGGTATTGTCCTGCAGACGTGGGTGCGATGGAGACCATTTCGCATAGGGCGGTGAATGTGCTCAGGTTGCCGACCCAAATCACAATGTAGGTATATACGAGGCCGCCGGGGCCGCCATTCTCCAAGCCCTGGGAGAAGAGAACGAGGGACGCCTCCCATGTGATGAGCACGGTGACGCTGAGACTGAGAATCGACACAAAGTTGAAATTGCGCTGCATCAGAAAATCACTCATTAGCCATCTTCACCGTCACATGTCACACAATCTTGCATCGGAAGCATACCTTGAGTACTGGTTTCTTTCCCAGCTTGACCAACTGATCACGGTCGTCGACAGCACCGACAATGGAGGGTTCGATTTTGCATGGCTCGGCCTCGCCCTCGCCGCTGCTCTCCGCGTCAAAGATGTCTGACTTGCTGCTGCCCATTGTGCTGTTTGTGAGCAGATTGAATCCCGCAGTGGAGAGTCACGAATGGGGGAATCGTGGGGTCAAGTACAAGGCTGCTTAACGTGGGCGTGACTGGTTAAATACGACGGCCCGAGTTGACTCGGTGACATGAAACGGGGGAGGTGGTAATCGGGCAACGGAACGAGACCCAATGTCCGCTCACGGACCCTCCGATGTACCGGGGCCAATCTATCTCTTCCCCGGAAAAAGATAGAGAACCAGCGAGCCATGATCCTTGCTTTTCAATTGTCGTGCGGCAGTCCACCTGCATATGCGGAGACGCTCAAGTGGCGTAAGCCACAAATTGCAGTAATTTAACGGCTTTCAATTTCCGCAGTCTTCCTATTTGCTTGGCAGTATCCCCCAACTCCATAGTCTAGGCTGTGTATCAAGATAGTTGGCTGCTGTAACAGATAATAGCGTTTCTTTCTGCTGCTTGCTATCTTCAAGTCGCAGAACTGCCCCTTGTCCTCCTGATAAAGGTCCCTGAAGGCGGGTCCTAACGTGTAGCAGTTTCGTTGATCTTTCATTTTGAGTAGTGCTATTGGCACGAGAGCTTTTTGCTATTGGCACGACCTCTGGTACTTAATATTTAGTGGGCCTACCACTAAAATAAAAGTACCTCTAGTCGCGATTCTAAATAGGTAAAAAATCAAGAAGCTCATCAAGCATACAAAAGGCTCAGAATAGTACTAGCTACTAATAGCACAAAACTAAGTATTTATTTTTAAGAAAAAGGTAGTATATAGTTTATAATAAAAACTTAGAGTATATAATTTTTTTATATAAATATCTTTATCTCTTATAAAGAAAATAAATATAGAAGACTAGGTAAAAACTACGCTAAATAGGTACTTATTCTATAGTGTAAAGGCACGCAGAATAGAAGTACCTAGGCCGTGCCAATAGCAAAAAGCTCTCGTGCCAATAGCACTACTCTTCATTTTTTCGACTGGCTTGGTCAAGCCAGCCAAGAGACTACTAAACTTAGTTCGCCAGCGCACTAAGAGCCTGGTCAATGGTTTTACCAGTGAGCCTAACTCGACGGTTAATTATGTGTCTAAAAAAAGCAACTACCGCACAGAAGTTCGCAAACTCACTTCTGAAATACTTCTCTGTACTTGCTCGTCGTCTCAGCGACAACATTTTCGGGAAGAACAACCTAGGAGTCGAAATGTTAATGAAACTGTCTCCAACGCCTTGTGCGACATTGCTATGCACATACACCAGGTTTGCCCTTGAGGCCGTTGGCAGTTAGGTAGTCTCGGATGTACTGCTTGTCATAACTAGGCTGGTCCTTGCCGACCCGAACCGGGGCGGGCCAGAAACGTGAGCAGTCAGGCGTCAAGACCTCGTCGACAAGGATGATTTCATCTGTTTTCTCATCAAGACCTGGATTGTGCCCGGCAATCGTTAGCAGACGTGGCGGGGGCGGGGGAAGGCTAACAGCGGGCTACACATCATGCAGGAAAGCGGCAGTTTATTAGAGCAATTGCGGCTGCCATTTCCGTCAACCTACCAAATTCCATTTTAGTGTCAGCAATGACAACGCCGCGCTCTAGTGCGTAGGCGTGCGCAGCCTTATAGACCTTTAGGGCGAGAGCCTCAATCTGGTTGGCGTATTTGTCGCCGATAATCTTTCGGGCCTGATCAGGCGAAATGTTCTCGTCCTTTTCGCCCGCAGGGGCCTTCGTCGAGGGCTGCGATAAGAACGATCAGTTATTGGTTCGACAAAGCGATACTACCTGCTGAGTCAACCTACCGTGTAGATGGGCCCGCCAGGGAATTCCTGGCAGAGCTGAAGCCCCTTCGGAACCTCAATTCCGTGCACCGTTCCGCTCTTCGAGTATCTGTAGCATACGCGTTAGGATGCCCGAGGGCGCCAAGGCTGTCACTGCCTGGGACGCAGCGTGGCACATTACTCACTCGCTCCAGGCCGAGCCTGTGATGTAACCGCGGACAATCGCCTCGATCGGAAAGACTTTGAGGGAGCGGATTTGCATGCAGCGCCCGCGAAGAAGGGCGTGCTCTTCAGCGGTGACGACTTCCGGGGCCGCGGGAGGGCGCATGCTAATGACGTGGTGCTTAAGCTCGGGAACACGCTCCCTGAGAACATCAAACCAATGTGCTATCTGTATCTTAGCCTGGGCAATCATTCCAGAGGGCGCATCAATGCTAACAAGATATTTGACAAAGGATGTGTCCCTTATCGGGGACTCCATTGGAGAGAATCTCGTCGTAGGCCGAGATACGGTCGGTCACGGCCATGAGCAGTGACGAGTCATCAATCTTGTAGAGCTCGCGTACTTTGCCGCTGTTGGAGTTAGTCAGCATGGCCGCATTAATTATGAGAATTCAATCCACATGCTACTCACCTAGCCACGAGGGGTAGCGACTGCAGCTTTACAGTGGTGATGCCAGTAGTGGCCATTGTGAGGATAGGGAGTCTTGCAGCGGGGTCGCTGGGTTAGAGGATATCGCGCGGTCAGCAGGCTTTGCCAAGTCGAAGAGTTGATTGCTGGTGACGGCGTGCGTGCCTGAAGGTTTCTCGGTTTGATGCAATCGATAGTATTCCGTCAGCGAGTCTGGTATCAATGGGTATCGCGGTCAAACTTTCCTCAATGATGACTTTTTTTCTGGCGCCCGCGAGAACCCGCGCCTTCGGATCATGGCGGGGCGAGACGCAAGACGAGACTCCACAAGGCTGCTTCAAGGCGACAACTCTTGCATGCAACTTTTCATCAGTAATGAGAAATTTGAAAAAAAAAAAAAAAAAAATTACTACGAGTTGGTGCCAATTTCATTCATGATGGCGTGTTCTTCACACTAATAACACAAAAGGGTCAATTTCGGGGGCTTCAACCGCAGCGCCATTTCCATCCGTCTTCTAGTCCGTCAATGCCCGGCCCGCCATCCTCACTGCAGGACAGTGTGCAGCGATAACTCAAGCTGCTGTTCGAGAGTCTATAAGAAGTTCTGACAATGACACAATCTCTCAAAGGATATACCGTTACAGCCATGGCGCTCTCTTCTTCTGTCCCATCTTGTGCCTTCCTGACAGGTGCCGTCAAGCCACATATAGGCTCAATAGCAACTGTACTATTTGACTCGTGTGGTACGCGAGTAGCAGAAGTTGTCACATATGGGCAGCTATAGGTCGAAATAGTTGTACCGGTTGGCCGCGCGATTCTGGGATGAGCTGGTGCTGCATGGTCTGCAGCAAAGATTGTCGTAATGGCCGTAGGCGTGCTCCGGGAACTCGCTCCCTCGACCATTATCGTGTATCGTGTACCGTTGGCGCTGCTAGATGACATGTTAGCACAACAATACAAACAGTCTCCCCTATATCGTTATTAATATTTGAAGCCCGTTTTTACTCACCCCTGCGCGGCAGCTTCCTGCGCGTCTTGCTTCTTCCTCAGCTGCGTGTCATGTATTCGGCCAACGACGGCGGCGACAATGAGGCAGACGATAAAGGCAATGAAAATCGATGTACAGAGTCGTATCACGAGAGTTTTCTTGGGTAGCTCTCCATGCTTTTTTTCTCGCCCCAAACCGTCTTCCTGATAGTAGGGCGGCGAAGTCAAGGCTTCATCTCGGTAGGGCGGCGGCTGATTTCGTGGGCTCGGAGGAGTACTTTCGGCAAGAGTGGTGTCGCTTGACGCGTAATGGTGCGTTGCCACTCGAGCTTGGGGCCATGCACCCAGTCTGGTACCAGAGACTGGGGGAGATGAGGCTGCTGAATAGGATCGACCCATGGTTCAAATGGTACTAATAGTACGCTCTGTGTGGTTGTGCAGCAGGTACCACAAGCCAGTCAACCACCAAGTTGCAAAATTACCAGCACGAAGCTCGAAAGGGGGAGTTTGTTTTTATTTGAAACCTGGGCGTATCATCTTTTTGGGGGTTCTACTTCTACTTGCCACATTTTTGAGGCCTGCCGCCTGATCGCTTCATGCCAGAGACCCGGTGTTGGTGATCGGCGGCTGAACCGACTGGAATGAGTGTCGGTCTTGAAGTGCGATACTTACATCAGTAGGCAGCAGAGACACTCGTAGCGCTAAACCAGTTAGAAGATCAATTCCATCGAAACATGTCTGGACTGTCTCACTCATCCCTTCCCGCGCTACGTCAAGACTTGCGCATAGCTTGCTTTGGTGCGAGCTGATGTCTTTCGTGGCAGCAAGTCGAGTCAGATGACTATGATTGGCTCTCCCTCTCTTCTACCAGTACTTTGTTCTGCTGCACATGGAAGCTGCAGATCTGATGAAAGAGAAAGTCCGAATAAGCCATGCACCAAAGCCAGGAACGCATCATGACGCTCTTCTTTGAAATAGATGGACAGTTGACAGAATAGGTGGCGCACGATGCGATGTGCTTGTGCCTATAAGTACACCCGCCTTTGAAGCCTGTTCAGTAATCAAATCCGGGTTCCAAGCTTCTCTCCCACGTAAAGGCCGCTAACCTAGTCAATAAAAGTCATGACGAGTGACGGGGCTTGTTGAGAGTTGCTTCGCAATGCAGAGACAGCAGCAGAAGCGACTCCTGGAGCGCATGTTAGTCACTTCCGATTGGTAGAGATTACGAGTCAAAGTAGATATCGCATGCACGCTTCTTTAAAAGACACAGAACAAAAAGTAAGAACATCATAGCGGCATGTCCCGAGGAAGCTGAGCTGCACGCTGGCACTCGCATTTATTGAACCTAACATCCCGGCCTTGCTAGTTAGCCAGGGGTTGCTATCAATATGACCGTCAAATTATCGGTCGCGAGCAGCGCATCGGGGTAAGCGGAATCAGGAGACAGGATCCGAGTATTACTCCACAGAGTCCATAACGACTTGACAAAAGTTCCGGTTGCCGCAGGGTAAATCCGCCAAGAAGACAAAGGTAAACAATCACAGCTAAAGGCGCAATGACACCAAGTGATGACAAAACAAGACATTGTCACAGGGCAGGCTCGTGATGGGACAAGCAACACTCTTCATATATTGATTCGATTTCGGGGCATGAACGAGTCAAGGCACTCTGAGCAGGACAAGAGATTCGTCGACTATATTTCGATGTTTTTCTCTTGTGTTTTGCATAGTCAATTCGGGGGATTACCCCGCGGTTTTCTACCCACCGTTGGTGACCGACCTGTTTTTGGCCTTACGAGACGTTTGCATGAGTATCCGGGCCTTTTCAGGGTGTCTTACGTGTCTCAAGCAAATGATTCCCTGTTGTCAGTCTTGCCGAGATTGAATAAAGCTTGTTGACGCAACAGGAATATACAGAGGCGTGGTTGCAGGCCTGCATAGTTTCCGGGGCAAGCCGCGGGTACGCTTCCGGTCAGTGGCGCCAGAGCTGCATCGGCAGGGACCCTTCCTTAGGGTTTGTCTCCGCTGAAATGACTCTTATTAGCACATCTCGGACAGCGGTAAATTTCAGGGTTGGAAAAACTCACGACCAGTGAGTGAGTGAGTCCAGACTTCGAACCCACACTCCAAACGCCTTGTTCGGCGCTTCCATTCTCTCTGTTGCATTTCTTCATTCTACATCTCGCCATGAAACATATAGTCTGCGTACTTCGATGTCACCCTCGCACATTGTTTCACCGGCAGCGATCAGCTGCTATTGTCTGTTCTCATAATTGCGGCCAACTGAGTGAAGCATCTCAGCCAAGAGTCTGGCCGCGGAAAATAACGACCCCTTCAAAGAACTTCCATCGCGTGCCAGACGCAACGCCCATTGAAGAGGAGCTTCTTCCCCGGTACAAGGCAGAGGACTACTATCCTGTCACGACAGACCAGACTCTCAATTCGCGATATCGCATCATCTGCAAACTTGGTCGTGGGGTCGGGTCGACGGTCTGGCTGGCCAAAGACGTGAAGTACCACAGCCCAGTGCCTCTTACAATTCACAGCAAATCATTCATTTCGCTGACGGTGCATCCAGAACCTCCCAATATAGAGCTGTAAAAGTTTGCACCCGGACTACAGACGGTGCAGTTCCTGCACAAGCCTGCCAAGAGATCGGCGTGGCCCAGTACCTCAAGACAGCTCCTGTCCAGGAGCACCCAGGCAGACGTAGCGTTCGCACAGCTATAGATTCTTTCACTCTGAATGGTCCTCATGGAACTCATACATGCCTTGTATATGCGCCTCAAGGAATGACTTTCACTGAACTCCGCGAGTACTTACCGGGGAACAGGCTACCGAAACGGATGCTACAGACTAGCGTCCAAGTTCTTCTGATCGCGATGGATTATCTTTATAAAAATAGCATTTTTATACCGGTTAGTTTATTTCACTGGTCCGGCGCCTGTAATGCTAACCCCAGTAGATATTTCTCCGAATAATATCCTTGTTGGCGCAACGGACGAGACGCCATTCACTCAACTAGAGAAGGACGATCAGGCGCGCCCTGTTGCAAGGAAGGTTCTCTCCGATAGAACAATCTACATGTCCCGTCCAGTGCCTCGGACCAATGGGCAGCTTGTGCTGTCTGATATGGGCTCAGCAAGATTTGGCCAAGAGACTTTTATGGGCGACATTATGCCCGACATTTACAGAGCCCCAGAGGTAATTCTAGGCATGGAGTGGTCCTCCAAAGTTGACTTGTGGTCGGTTGGTGTTATGGTAAGTTTCTGTACTTTACGAACAGTGGTGCTCTACTAACGTCAATATAGATCTGGGATCTTTTGGAAGGGAAGCCACTGTTTCATGCGAAGAAGGATGGCGTTCTTGATGATGAGCAGCACTTGGCGGAAATGGTGTCTCTGATGGGCAACCCGCCGCTGGAGTTTTTGCGACGCAGTGAGATCTGCGCTAAATTCTTCGACGATGCGGGTGAGTTATACTCCATGGCAGCATAATTTGCATCCACTAACACCTACGATAAGGTAACTGGAAAGGCTCCATTCCTATCCCGAACCAGTCCTTCGAAGACGGCATCACTCAGGTTCAAGAGGAGGACAAAGAGCTTCTGCTTGGATTTGTGCGCAGCGTGCTTTGTTGGTTGCCTGAGCAGAGGCCGACAGCCGAAGAGATGGCGTATGATGATTTTCTCATGCAAGCATACTTTGCCGCACAGTCGAAAGATTAATACATGTGGTTTGCCGTCACGGTGTGATGATGGAGCGCTGACGCATTGAAAAGAATAGCTATTCCGTGGGCCCACACCACATAGTGATGGTCATTAAGTTGACGGCATTGAAGAGAATCGGAAGGGAATAATGGGGGTAAAACAGACGCTCCGGGCGGTCCGTAGTCTTTGGCTCGATGCAATTCCGTCTCTCATATTGGACCAGTGGCGCGAGCACCTTTCATTAACAGTCAAGAAAACTTGGCCGATTTTCGATCGTCCGCATCAGTCTTTCGCCGGTTCTCGGACAATCTCAATACGTTTCGCTGAAGAAGTGTATCGGTTCGCTAGCAGGATGCCTCATGAAAAGACAGAGCTCTCTTTCCTAAAAGTTGCGTGCTATACACAATCCTCACCCTTTTACATGCTGTCGGTATGAAAGTACCTTTGGTAGCACCCGCCTCGACGGTGGGTGGTGATGAAGCGAGGTTGAGGAGCATGCCTAAGAATACCAAACACGATCCATTGTGAGGCGCAATGAAATGGTGTCTGATAAACTAGGTTCAAGAAATCTACATCTCTACCTCTTTCCGAGAAACCCAGCACAATACTGTATCATTGAAAGGTATATCTGGATGCTCAGGATCTGCATTGGTGCTGAGTCTCATGGCTTTTCTATCCTGCTGCATGAAGTGAGATAATCGAGGTCCCAGAAACCAGACCATGCTAGACTCATTTGGCGAGATACTACCTAGGGCGGGTTTGCCACTGAAGGGGTGCTGTGAGTTGTTCTTGCCGCAGTGCGGTCGGCAGTGGACAAGTGGTATGGTGCAAGTAATTCTCACCCGAGAAACTGGATCAAGTCAATTGACAGTACCATCAATATTCAGGTTTAAAGGTGTGATGCGTAGGAAAATACATTAATAATGCATGCGACCCGTTCAATCCGGGTCTCGGGTACGGGGCTGGCAAGCCGAGTCATCTGGTAGGGCTTGCAAGTCTAAACCGATCACAGCCTAAAATGCATCTAATCCACTTCAAGCCTTTTTTTTTTTTTTCAATTTCGTTGAGTAT
>JAEIJG010000234.1:0-38764 GCA_037289395.1 Beauveria scarabaeidicola | reverse complement strand
TACTAGCTTATTATTAGCTTATAGGGTATTATAAACCTAGCGCTAGATAGGGTCTATCTTATAACCCTTTATTAGCTTAGCCTTAAAGTCTAGGCTTATGCCTATTAAGGACATATATACTAGTAGGGTGGCTTTAGAGGCTATATAGTATACCTGGGCTAGCGCGCGTTATATATATAGTGTGTCTAGTTATAGCTCTAGATAGTTATCTAGTATATTATCTAGCTATCCCTTAGCCTATAGGTATGTGTATAGTGGCTCTATAACTAGTTAACTTAGCGTGTCTAAGACTATATAGTCTTAACTATTATAGTATAGAATATAAATATTAAATTAACTAATATATTTTATTACTTATATTAGCTTCTTATTAGCTATATGCCTAGAAGTACTATTAGCTATATTAATCTAGCTAGATAATATTAAGATTAAGTTATAGTCTATAAAATAGACTATTAGTAGTGTTTAGGAGGTAAAGATCTAGTGTTATAGCTTCTATAACGCCTAAATATATCTTATAACTTCTATCTTTATAGCCTAATAGTATTTCTTAATATCTAATAATATATAGGATAGGTATACTACTAACTATTAGGTAGTATTTAGTAAGTACTATATTACTTATCTATTATCTATAATTTTTATTAGGGCTATATCTAATATATAGTAGACTATTACACTTATATTATTTATAGATATATTAAAGTTAAAGAAAAGTAGCTTATAGGCTAAAAAATATATTAAGGTATTATAGTCTATTAATACCCTTATAATTTACTAAAAACTTTATATCTCCGCCTATATTAGTGTGTCTAGCGTTATGTGTATTACTTATACCTAGCGCGCTAGGGTATAGTCTTAAATATACTTCTTTATATCTATAGCTAATAGTATTAGATTTACCTTAGTGTTTTTAATAGTTATTATAGCCTACTTCTAGGCCCTTATAGCCTACTATAGTGCTATTTTATATACCTATAGTGGCTTAATAATTATAGTGTATCTAGGAATATTATATCTTAGGGAGCTAGTAAAACTAAGGAATATCTTAAGGTCCTTAAGTATATAGGGAAACTTAAGCTTTTTAATAGCTACTAGCTTATTATCTATAGTACTAAGGCTTAGTATATTAATTAGTTATCTAAGTACTACTATAGTCTAAAATATAATAAAGCTCTTATTAGGGCCTATAAATATATTATAGGTTATTAGATAGTTAAATACTAGTTATAAGTCTAGTATATAGTCTTAGGCCTTTATTAATATAATAAAGATATTATTATAGTATAGTATATTATATATATTATATAGTATATTATCTATATATTACTAGATATAGGTATTATAGTTTTTATATCTTATAATTAGTACTTTAAAGGTAAACTATCTTATATATATAATTATAATAAAAGCCTAGGTTAAGTCTTAATATAGTAACTATTAGTAGTAAAAGGATATTATATTTATAACTATAATCCGCTTAGTGTAAGTAAGTTCTATTATAATATTATCTTAGTGTTATATTAGGTATATATTATTAAGGGCTTATTTATTTAGGGCTTATATATTAATAACTATATATCCCTTTCTCTTATCCCTAATACCCTACTAGATAATAAAAACTAGGAATATAAAAGCCACCTATAGATATATCTAGTTAATCTTACCTTTATCTAATAGGTCTTAGAGTGTACGTTTAATAACTTCACACTTATCTAGGCCTTATAAGTAAATATAATATTTATAAGATATAGCCTCCTCCTAGCCTAGCTTTAGATAGATATATATTAGCTTATTATCTAGTATAATTATAAAGCCTTTATCTTAGAAAAGGTCTAAGAATTTATTAATTAGTTACTATAGCTTATTAGTTTTTATATCTATATTACCCCTCTAGATATAGACTCTAGTTATATATACTAGGGTCTAATTATTAGGTAGGTCTATAGGGTGTATTATAAAGCGCTATAGGTTATCCTTAAGTGCTTTTACTAGCTCTATAGCTACTAGCGCGTTATCTATATCTACCTAGTGTACTATAGTGTTTACTAGGAGTATATAGAGTATACTAAGTCTAGTACTATAATATAGCCTAATAAAATATTATAAGTTATTCTATATAAGCACCTATATTATATTTATATCTACTATAGAGATAAAGAATATAATATTAGTCTATAGTCTTAGTTTAAATAGGTATCTATAGCTAAGGGTAGCTTTATAGGCTATAGCTATAAGTACTATCTTACCTAGCTTAGCCTAGATAGTGTCTATTATTATTACCTAGAAGTGTTATAGTCTAGTTAGTTACTATAGTATTATAGGTATTAATATACTATAGGCTTAGAAGATTATAATGCCTTAACTTAGGAGAATATTATATTATAATAGCCTAAGGGTATTTATACCTAGTAGTATATTAGCTTTTAGGTTAAAGACTACTAATATTTATAAGATATATTAAGTAATAACTATTTAGTTAGTCTATATTATTATACCTATAAAGTATAAGGGTAGGTTAATATATTATATAGCCTAATATAATTTAGTCCTAATATTATAAATCTAGAGTAGCTTTATATAGCTTAATAATATAATATCTAGGAAATATATAGCTAGCTAGCCCTTATTAACTAGGGATAGTGTTACTCTTATATTAGTATAAATATTAGTCTATATACTAGGCACCTTAGGGTCTAGATATAGCTAGAAATATAAATATATTTATATATAGCCTAGGGGCTTACTTTAGCTAACTACTAGTAGCTTAACCTATATAATTAGTAGCTTAGCTATAGATAATAGTCCTATATATACTATTATTATAGAAAAGGTAGTGCCCTAGTCTAGTGTTATTATCTTAGAATACGTAGGTATAGTATTATTTAAATAGCGAGCTTCTATATAATAAGAGTAGTAGGTAAGGGGGGTAATATTATCTAGGCTATTAGGGCTAGTCTTAGTCTTATTATAGTTTATATAAATATATTAATATAGTCTATTATTAGTTTAGAAGGTTTTTAAGTAGTGTCTATATATAAAGGTAGTCCTAGTAACTATATAGGCTATCTAGTAATCCTCTTAGGCTTAAAAAGCCTCCTATATAAAGTCCTTAGGAGCTAGAAGAGCTAGCTATATATCTTCTTATATTATAAGAGCTATATATATAAAGTGGATATTAGTTATAGGTATCTTATTTATAGCTTTATCCTTAAGGGTTATAACTCCTATCTCCTTTACTAGATAATTAATTATCTAGCTACTATAGTTAATTACCTCTATATCCTAGTTACTATAGTTACTATAACTATAGTTATTATCTTATAACTAGTACTTATCTAGCTAGTCTTAGTTATAGTCTTATATTATCTAATCCTTATAGTTATAATAATAAGCTATAGTTTAATATAGGTAATTATTCTATAGCTACTATCTCTATACTAATCTACTACTTCCTTAGTATTATAGCTTAGTACTACTATTATAACTATTATAGCCTCCTCTACTATTAAAGGGTAGTTTATTCTTATTACTATTACTATTAAAAGCCTATTACTATAGTCTACTATATAGTAGTGTTTATTTATTACCTAATATAAGTGGCTTTATATTATATATCTATAGAGGATAGTATCTATTCTAGGCCTAGTAAGGGAAAGGTTTACTAAGGGGTTAGCCTAGTTAATATTAATATAGCTAGTATAGTAGGTGATTTACCTAGCCCCACTATACTTACTATAGCTACTACTAGCCTAGCTAAGACTATTAGGATTATCCCTATTACTACCTTAGAACTTAGGGGCCGCTATACTATAAGTTCTTATTACTCTTTAAGATAGCTAGGTTATATACTATAGTCTAGTGTTCCCACACTATCTATAGGAAAGACTAGGTAGTGGTCTATAATATAGGGGCTAGTATAATAGTATAGATCTTAGGATCTAGGGTATTATAGACTTACTTAAGTTATATATATAAGTCTTAGTTAATAACTTATATATCTTATAAGATATAAATAATATATATATTAATATTATTATATATAATCTATACTTAGTCTAAGGGATAACTATATATCTATAGCTACTAGTTAATATCTAAAAATAGTAGCTTAAACTACTTAATAAGTTTCTCTATAATCTTAGCTACTAATACCTTTATTAGGTAGTCTTAGTCTACTATTATAAGGATACTTATATACTATTAGAAAGTAGTACCCTAAAGATATATTAGCTAGATATCTTATACTACCTATTTACTATAGGATATATAGTAGGCTAGTAGCTAGTCTATAAATAAGTAGACGTAGATATATATAATATCCTTACTACTATTAGTTACTAGCCTAGTGCCTTCCTTATCTAAATAAGCTTAGTCTAGTTTAAAGAAACTAATATTATTTTTATAGAGGCCCTTAGATATAAATAAGGAGTAGCTAGGAGCTAGTAAAGCGTCTTAAAGGTAATTATATATCTTAGATACTATAGAACTAATAATCTATACTATATATACTTCTATCTCTAAGAGGGTATCTATAGCTCTTATAGCTACTAGTATAAGTATAAGCATATTCCCTATACTCTAAGCTAGAAAGGTAAACTACATCCTACTAGTAGTAGTAAATATTATAAGGGGTTAGCGTCTAGCTTATTAGCCTTTATATTAATTAGTCTAACTTCTAATACTAAGGTTAGCTTAATATTAACGCTAATTAGCCTAATAATACTACTACTAATTAGTCTAATATTATTACTAGGGATTAGTCTAATACTACTAATAATAATAATTAGTTTAATATTATTAATAATAGTTAGTCTAATATTACTAATAATAATTAGTTAGAAGTATTATCTCTTCTTTATCTATATCCCTTACTTCTATAAAGGCCTAGCTTTACTAAGGGGTTATAGTTATCTTATTTATATCTAGGAGGTTATCTAGTCCTAATATACCTCCTAATATACCTACCTCTATCTTTAGTAGGACTATCCCTTATCCTAGCTAGTAAGATAGTAACTTATAGATAAGTCGCTTTAGGGGTTCACTACTAATAACTTTAGGGTAATAGCTAGCCACCTATAGTTACTAAGATTATAAGAAGGCGTTAAGGTTACTTAGTATATCTAGTAGGCTTATCTAATTATCTATAAAACGCTTATAGATTATTAGGCTAATAATATAAGAGAGTTTTACTTAGTTAAGTATTATAAGTTTTACTATAACCTCTAACTACTAGTTAGCTATACTTTATAAGGTATATATTATCTATAGGGTTATAAGTAACTATTATATATTTTACTCTAGTGCTATATCTAGCTAGTTCTTATCTTATCTAGTATTAATATAGCTAGTATCTTAGAAAGAAAATTAAGACTAGTAGTGAGGTTAATTAGTAATTATAGCTTATATAATAGAAAATTTTTAGAAAAGCTTAGTCCTTAGCTAGTAGATAAGGTGTTACTACTAGTTTATAATAGTGTATTTTCTAACTTACTTGATTCTCTAGCTAATGTGGTCTAAGTGGCTAAATGGCTAAGGGTCGGACCCACATGGGTCCGGCACGTGACACATATGAACCCCCCCGTCGTACGGTCGCCGCGCGATGCCGTTAAGTCTCTCAAATATGCCAAACGTTTTAGCATGAGTCTATCCATTAACAATAGATGGCACCTATCTCGAATTGATTGGCACGCAGCTGGCACCCATTGGCTTATTCACAAATAAAAGAAGGAAAAATCGACTTGTAGCATTTTTTCGCGACGAGCTTTGAAGAGACCAAGATGGCTTATGTACCTGTTGATTCGCAATATATGGCGATTAAAAAAAGCCGCCCTGCCGACACTTCAGGCTAAGTAGGGAAACAGCGGCGCATGCAAGTGTACGTATTGCAAGTCTCCTTGAGCACTGTAATCGTTGCTGCGTGTGTCTATTGCGAAAGTAGTGGCTGAGCCTCCGTTGCTTCAATTCCCGTCTCGGGGCCCCGGTCGGCTGAGTTGCGCGCAGCAACGACGCCTGGCGGTTCTTGGTTCCCTTCTTGGTCTGCCAGCCCGTGCAGGTCCATGTTTGTGCTGGCGCGGCTATATCTCTGGAATAACAAGTCCATGTCTTCCAAAGCGCAGCCCTTAGTTTCGGGGTAGAGTAGCCATATCACCTGCCAATGGAAAGTCAGCGTCATGATGATGATTTAGAATTTGGAGGCATCGCCAGAATCACAAACCGGTACGCAAACGGCATTCACGGCGAAGAAGAAAAAGTAAATTCCGCTGCCAAACTTGGCCACGCCCATGGGCCATATCTGGGCAACAATGATGCTGCCAATGGAGCCACCAGACGCAGCGAAATTCAGCCCGCGGGCACGATACGTTGTTGGAAAGATCTGGCATACAAGTTAGCGTCAGTCACTGGATTCCAACCTGGGGTTTAAGCGCACCTCGGAGCTATATACCCAAGCCGCCGGCCCAAGTCCAAGGCTGTAGCCCATCGCGTATACAAATATGAAGACGATGCAGATGGCATCTGCGACGGTGCTAACATTTTTTGGGAAGATTTGTGGCAGTGTGCCATTGATCTGGTAAATTGTTAGGCATCTTGGCTCGATGAGAACCATCTTCTGCTACTCACCAGCATAGCGACAGCCATGACGACGCTTCCACCGGCAAGGCACGTTCTTCTTCCAAAGCGATCGATAATCCACATCTCAACGACAGTGAGGCCAATCTTTGCCGTCATTTCCACGGCGCCCGCCATGAGCGCGAGGCGTGTATCCAGCCCCAGAGCCTTCAGGAGAGTGGGAAGATAGTATTTCATGGCTGTGGCACCACACATTTGAGCCATGAACTGCAGAAGAAACGCGCGCCACATCCGAGCAAACAGGGGCTTCTCTCGGAATAGCGCGAGAGACCTGACAAAGAATGAATCTTGGCCCTGGTGGTAAGCCTCATTGTCACGGTTGATGGCATGCAGCTCATGCGCAATGTCTGCTGGCTCGTCAACGTCCTTGCGCAGCCAGTGGAGGACTTTGCTCGCCTTTTCCATATCACCAGTCTGAAGGAGCCATCTAGGTCTGGTTGTCCGTTAGTAATAGTTTTTCTCGCGCAAACCGAACAGATGCAGCTCACGTTTCTGGTATATATGGTAGCATTGCGGCGAAGATTAGAGACGGAAGAAGCTGGACGAGGATGAGCATCCTCCAGCCCCAATACTGACCAGCAGCGCCTTTCCAAAACGTAACAAAGTAGCCAGCCCTTTTGCGATGGTCAGTCAAACGGAAAACGTGATGAGGCGCTTGATTCTTACCAGAGACCAGTAGCGAGGCCTGCCACAAAGCCGACGTGGTTCATTGTGACATATTTGCCTCTTTCTTTGGCTGGAGACATCTCACTACCAGCTGGTTAGTTGACAACGCCCAATCATGCGACATTTGTGAACAATACCTCTGATAAAGCGGCACAGTCGTACTCACAACGCCGACTCCGAGGCCACAAATCCACCTTCCCGCGACCATGATACACAGCGCATATCGGCCCGCTGCAGCGGCCATGACGAGCGCGCCCAGACACAACACCATCGTGCCCACTTGCGCTGCATAGCGACGACCGAGGAAATCCGCCAGCGGATGCGAGAGAAATATGTACGAGATGAGCGTACCTACATAGTAGAAGCCCGTGACGAGACCCTTTTGCGCTGGTTCGGGGTCGTGAAGCGCGCGGCGCCAGCCGGGATGCACCAGAACCGACGAGAGGATGCCGATGTTGTAGCCCCAGATGGATGACCCGAGCGCCAGCTGTAGGCAGATGATGAAGAGCCGGCGGGCGCCCGCAGGCTGCTTCGGGAGGTTCATGGTTTTCGACGTATTGCAGCTTTGGCCAGTGATATGACGCGAATTCACTTAGACATTGTCAGCATGAATTGGTCCTAGACCCGGGTATGGAGGAGATGTCTCCGTCTCCAGCGCCGAACGCCCTGCTATCGTGCTAGCGTCACGTGTAGTGGATGCAGGAAGCTGGATGCTCACCATTGTCCCGCATCATCGACAGTCATTGCGGCACAGTTGCATGCATACAGAATTGTGTAAATTTAAAGTCTCCTTTCGAGTGCTAATTTGGAGGCCACGGCCATGCCCCTCGGGACATGAAGTCCGACGTTACCAACCGAGACAGCGCTAACCGAGACAGCGCTCGCGTTATAATATAGCTTTCTGTATTTTGGCCAGCTTGCCTATTTAGCAGACTTCGTCCTTGTTACATAATTACAATTCATCCCTGATATGCGCTTCGCTTCCCAATTGCTCATCGCACGCAGCCGGTGTGCCCACCTCCATTTTGTAGACACACTTCTCGGCCTCAGTGACGCGCCAGAGCTCCTCCTTGTCCGAGCAGCCCAGCCAAACGTCAGTCCTGCGGTTCGGTCCGTTCCAGCAGGCCTGACCGTCTTCATGACGCATGACCATTCTTGTACCTTTGCCTAGACTCTTGCCGTCAAGGCGCTCCTCATCGTCGGCAACCTCGTGATCGATGCGCTTAAAGTTGCCCATATTGGTGTTACCATGGCCCTTCTTGGACTTTTGGCTCGTCTTGTCCAGCCAGCACAGCTCGTATGTGTACTCGCCTGCGTCAATTTCAATGCATTGGCCCTTCAAGGAGCGGAAGATTTGGGAAGGGCCATAGTCGTTGGAGAGCTCGGATTTCTCGGTCTCTAGCTCGTGCTCCTTGCTTTTCAAATCACGCTCAGCGGATTCTTTGGCCTCACGCGCCTCTCTGGTAGCCTGCGACTCGGAGGCCGTGTTTTCCTTCTCGGCTAACAATCCGTTTTCAACGAGCCAGTCGCGGATGGCAGCCTTTTGGTTCTGAATGAAATCGCGGAGTGAAACGGGGAGATACGCATCCCAGGAGTAAACTAGAATCGATCAGCATTATAGGAGGCGCAAAGACAGGCCGCGTTTCTTACGGATGTCAGTATCATCGTCAGACGGTTCAAACTCGACCCAATTGATGCCACTGTGTTCACCATCCTCGGCCAGAACACTCGAGACGTCATCTTCTCCGGCCAAGGGCTGCTCAGCTTCACGAGCTGCAAAGTCCTCGAAGAATTTGACGGCGGCTTTGACGCCTTCGTCGTTGAAATTAGGATTATACTCCTCCTTGAGTTTGCGGAGAACGGTATCCAGCTCGTTGACCTTGATACGCAGCTTGTCACGCTCATCAGCAACCTTGGTGAGCGTCTCTCGCAGCTCATGGACGCGGCTCTTGGCCTGGCCAAGCAGGACGCCAAGCTTTCCGCCGCTGCCAGACTTGACGACACGGTTGCGATCCTTCCTCTGGAGGTCCTTGTATTTCGAGTCAAGGACTACTTTTTGGGCCAGAATTGTGCGAATCTCATCTTCGAGCTCGGTAATGTGGGTTTCGGTCTGCTTACGGAGGGCTTCCGAGTCGGATATCATTTTGGATCGCTGAGTTTGGGCGTCGTTCATCTTCTTTTCCTTTATCTCGGCAAGGCGGCGGTACTCCTTGCCAATCTCGGCGCAGCGGTTGTCGCACTTGGTTCCCCCCACAGAGGCGTACTCTTCAGTGCCGTCGCAGCACAGATCGTAGTCACAAATGCCGTCATTGACATAAATAAAGGGCACATATGCGCCGATATGTCCCTTGTTCTCGCACCAGAAACCGGGAAGTGAATGATTGGCTTTGGTGGTACCCGAGCTACTGCCAGGCAGTGGCTGCTGAGGAGATAGAGGGTCGATGTGAGCGCATGCAGCAGTGCCAGGTTCGTCGGAGCCGTCCGGACAATCGCAGGTGTTATCGTTGACTCGGCTCAGGCTAATCTCGATGTCGGAATTGGCAATGCAGCGAAAGCTGTCCCTTGCTTGATAATGCGAGACAACTATCAATGACATGTCAGTACAATCAGAGACAATGCATCTTGTTTGCAGCTGGTTGACGTACACTCTGGGCTGACGCCGCGAGGGATGCTGCCAGCAGCGGCGACGGACAGGAAACCCAGTGCCGTCAAGACAGCGAACTTCTGTAATTTCTGCATTGTGTTCGTCACGTCGTCTCCGGTGCGCGAATGAATGGGGCGACAGCCAGAGTCGTGGCGGGAGTTGTTGTCTCGATACACCTCTAGGCCGCCGGACGGTGAATGGACATGTGTCAAGGGCTCAGCACTGAAGTCTGAAGCACGTTTGGCGTGGAGCCGGGTCCAGGTAGGTACCGGCAAAATACTAGTACCTAGGTACCTAGGTACATAGGTAGGTACCTAGGTAATTTACCGACTAGGCCTCCGTGCTACGTTAACGGCAGTGAGATTGACTCTGAGAAAAAGTCACGTTATCTACCACGATACGGTAGCGTTTAGCCTACGAGATGGCTTCCACCAACGGTGGCGTTCTTATACAACTTCTCCGAGATTAGAAGGCCACCAGAAGCAGACATAACACATAGGCCGATAGAGGCAGGGTATAGGGGTTTTTACTTAGAATTCTAGGGTTTTCCCCTGTATCTTAGGCAGCACATATACTATAGAGGGACTAGAAGGCTCTACGAGCCACTTAGTGTAAATAAATGAATGAATTTACCGACTAGGTAAATAGGTACCTAGGTAACCAGTCCCTGAACTTGCTTCGCTGTGCTTCAGCGCTGTGTATGTAGCGGTAAATATTCGGAGCCTCCCCGATCTGCGAGGGAAACCAACACAGCACCCGCTAAGTAACGCCCCTTCTACCCCGCCAAAAATTTACAGGCCGCTGCACCAAAGCATCAATTTCAAGCCAAAAACATTGTGTGACAAGGACGATTGAGCAATTCAGCAATTTCAATTGCCCGCCTGGTCTGACCCAACCAAGATGGTATCCTCATGCGATACAGGCGCCCTCCAACGTCTCGAAACAGCCGTGATATCCGCCCAAGATCTCTGCCATCAACTTACAACCTCCCTCGACAAGATCTACAAGAACCCCTCCGCCGCACTCGATCAAGCCACCGACACCGACATCAAACTTCCCCTCGACCTCGCCCGCGACGCCACCACCCTCGTGCGCGCGCACTCCACTAAGCTCTCTCTCCTTCTCATTAACGAACCCTTCACCCCTTCTGCCATCGCCGACGTGCTGAAGCAGCTGCTCTCTGGCCCCGTTCTCGGCGTCGCCTCGGCCGCGCAGGCTTGCGACCCCGCGCAGTATACCGCGTTCTTTCGAAAAGAGTTGGCCTGGCGCTCGAGGCGTGTACTTATTACCCTTGCCGAGCTTCTGGGCAAGATTCCCAAAGACGGTGTCGTCTTATCGGGAGCTAAAAAGGGTGGCTTCGCCGCCGACGACAAGGGCAGCCTTCCCTCAACGGGCATACTATGGTCTGCCTGTGACGAGATGCTAGTTTTCATCAGTGGTGGGATCAGAAATTACTTTATAATGAAGGTGGATCAATGGAAAGAGACCCTGGAAGATATCATGGAGGAGCTCAAGGAATGGGGTGACGAACGGCCCGACGATAACGACGAAGACGACGACGACGATGATGGTGGTGGTGATGATGGCAACGACGATATAACCCAAGAGGCCAACACAGCCCTACAAAACATCTCAGTATCTACCCAAGACATGCTCGACCATATAATGAGCTCCGGCCAAGCTATACCCCGCGATGACCCAAGAGGCATCCGGCCACGGCTTGATTCGACCCTCCGCCGCGTCCGTCTTGTCGTTCTGCTATATCAAGCCATCAGCAAGCGGCGTCTCAAAAAGCTGCCGCCCTTGCCCCCGCCTGCCGATAGTACATATACAAACATGCCCCGGCGGCTAGATGAGGCTGTTCGAGTGCTGAGCGCCCTGCCCGAGTCGTTTGGTGACTTGGTGTCCGTCTTTTACGACATGGAGCCCACCGTCATTGACCGAGCAGCCGACAACTGCTTCTTTGAGGCTTTTGCCGCGGGGGAGCTGTTCAGCGCCCCTTGGTATGGCGGCCAAGACGAATTTTCCGAGTGGACTGAAAAGTTCAAGACAGAAATCAAAAGAAGCTAGCACTAGCAAGCAAACAACATCATCTCCATGCAATACATGCAAAGCAGCGACCATACACAGGTAGTGCTTCTTGTTACATCGAGTAAATCAACCCTAAATCTACAAGCCCTCGTGTACTAATTCGCTGCATTTCCTGATCTCACTCTCTGCTTCCGCATGGCAGAGCTATACACGCTTCACTATAAAAGCAGGTGCTCTCTCTGTTTCCTAGTTCCACCGGCTTGTTTGCGCTGCGCTTTGGCAGTTTTCTCCTGCTTATTTCGCTTCTGTGGCCAGTGCATCCTCAATCAAAACAGCCGATTGGGGTTGTTTGCGACCTTTGACATGATCCTGACCTTGACTAGTTGTCAAATTCCCTTCCGTAGGAGAACTGCGCTTGAATTCCAGTCTCTCTGTTGGTTCTTCTTCTGCGGCTCTGGGGGCTATTTTCCCGCCAAGGTTCGGTGCAAGCTCGTCCTCTTCTTTTACTTGAGACAATGGGCGTGCTGTGGTCTCTTGCGCAGCATCGCCATATTCGTTTTGTGCTGCGCATTCGTTCTGTTCTGAAATGGCAGTACCTTCGTCAATGTTCACTCCCACAAGCTCGGCCAGGCTCCTAAAGTTGAACAAGGTTTCAAAGCCTTCTTCGCCATCGCTTCCCTCTCCCCGAGTCTGCCGGATGCCATCCACGTTGAGGAATCCGGTTCCGGAGAAACTACCCGGCGCGGAATCCACGAGCGAGGATCCTATCGAAGAAGCGTTGCTCATTTGCCGCAGGTGCGAGCCCCCGCTTCGAATGGGGATTGCTGACGACGAGCCTCCCTCTGCCGAGGAATCCGGTGCACCTCGATCAATCGACTTGCCTTTCCTGCTAGGATCTCCGGCGTGTCCATCACGAGTTTTTAGCGGTGGCACGTCTGCCTGTTCGTCTCCTTTCGATACCTGCGAGGCACCTTGAACTGTAGCCTCCATTCTCAGGAAGCTCGCACTGCTGTTGCCTCGTTTCCTTCCCAGGCCAAGTGAAAGACTGCTGCCACTGGCTCCACTAACACTCCCCCCGTATGGGTCTTTTGATGCCTTCTTCGCCGCCTTCTTTTCTGCCTGTTCTCTTTTCTTTGCATCCTTCCGCAAAGCTTTGGCTTCCTTCTTCTTCCGATCCTCTTCTGCTGCAAGCGAGAGTCGAACAGCTTCCATGAACATCATATCTTCCAGTTCGTCTATCCTCATGCGCCTACTTCCGTCTTGGCTGATCATGGTCTGCGACCTGCTGGGTGGCTCAGAGGCCTCTGTCGCCTCTACAGCCGCGAATCCAAATCCGGGCGTGCCGGAGTTTGACCCTGAGCCAGTATTGCGACGCCCAAAGCGTCCGGTGCGTAGTATTGACCGTTGGTCAGTACCACCAACCAGAAATGCAGCCGTGTGGAGAGCAGTAGCGGCGGCTGCTCGGCGGGCCTGATGGGCACGGGCGGCGGCAAGTTTCGTGGACCAATCTGGCCGAATCCGATCTGTGGTGATAACATTTGGCGCATTGGCGGATAAACTATGGCCTCTCCTGCGGCCAAACTGTTGTGCTGGATTTGGGTTCGCAGTAGAATGCAGTGAGCTTTGAGAAGACATGGGAGACATTGTAGCAGATGACGCGAGGTTCATAGATGATGTCGAATAAACCAAGCCACGGCGAAACGGCGGCGGCTCGTAGGTCACGCCGAACTCTGGCTGTTGGCAGTAGGGGCATGCGGACGGCTCCGATATGAGCATCTCGGGTAGATCTTCGGGGGCCAATCCTTGGTTAGGGTCTCGCGCCTGCCCATCAGGATGATGCTCCGGAAGGTGAGGATCGGCACGCTTGATTTGCACAAAGCATTCGCTGCAAATCGCTTGATCGCAGCAACGAGTGCTGTTTAGGTAGGGGGGGTATGATAGGAAGCAAATTGGGCAATCGGTTGCGTCTTTGTAGAGATAGACCTCAAGTAGTTGGCCGTTGACAAAAGGATCATGGGGTACCATCACCTCTGTGGGCGGCAGTTCTGCGGATGAGGCATTCCTCGAATGTCCAGTCAAGGCCATGGCTAGAGCCTTTGCCCTCGGTTTGATGGTGCTCCTAGTAGGAGTCCCTGGTGAAGCTAATCCCGATGCCGTGCCAGAACCGCTATGGTCTGAAGCAGCCGACATGCTGCGTTCACCCAATGGGACAGTCAAATTCTGCAAGTTGAACTGACTTGGATTGCGAGTGTGTGGCTGTGCTAGCAATTCTGGTGGTGGTGGTTCATTTGCTGCTGGTATAGGTAGACCTCTGGCGGCGGCAACCAGTTGATGCTCCGCCCAGCTTTCCGACCAATCGTTGAGGCCGCGCCAAAAGGGCGCGAGTCTTCGCTCGATCTGACTCTTTGTGTTAGCTTTCCCTCGCAACAGACATGGTAGGAGACCACCAGGCGAAGCGTACTTGAAGTTGCCGCACAACCGGTTTATTGAAATCTTCAGTTCCGACGTATGTGCCCAGAGTCACTAGATAGCCTCCATCGACATGCTCCTCTCGCAAGCTTCGTTCTCGCTCCTTGGCGCGGGCCACGCGTTCCCGCTCAAGCCGTCTAGCCTCTCGTTCTTGTTTAGTCTCTCTATGCTCGAAAGGTACGTTTTGACGACGATCGCGCTGACTTGATGTGCTGAGCCCGAGAAATGATGCATCGCCTCGGCCCGCACGGTGGCGAGAGCGGCCATCGCCGGAGCGGTAGTCCTCATTGTAGTCGCTGGCCCCGGGAGGACGGCTCTCTCTGGCATTACTGTTACCCATGACGCTCGAGTATCAGTATTTACCGACAGTATTAGCTGTTGTATTTCGAGATAGTCGTAGGCTCTGGTTCGTTGGCGGGGATATTGTCGGGTTGCCCAGTGCTGCCACAAGAGGGTTGAGCTCGTCCAAAGTGTGATTGATAGGCTAAAAGGTCAAAAAATCGCACTCTAGATTCGAACCTCTTCTGGTATTATATTGTCGTGATATCTGCCTATGCATGTGAATGAGTGATTGCGTCGTAGGGATTGATGCCGAGGATGGACCTGTCACACCTGCCGATACGTCGGTGCCAACAAAATGTAGGTTACGCTTGGCTGAGACGGCACAAGGGCATGTCTGAGTGCGTGATGAAGGGTTCTCAGTATAGAAGTGCCTCCTATAAGCATAGAGATAATGTGAAGGGCGCGCGTAGAGATGCGACCAAGGAACGACGCGAGCCAATTTGGGTAGGGTAGCCGGTCACGGACGGGGACAGATAACAAGATGGGAGTAGTGAGTAACAGATGAAAGCTGCGTGGCAGGGTTAGAGGTATTTGTGATTTGCCGCCTTTTGCTCGACGAAAGGCAGGGACGAGGGAAAATTTGTCGATGCTGAGGCAAAGCTCCAGATGCCGACGATGTTGACGAGTCGAAGCCAGTGGGCTGCCATTTACAGGCAACTTACGTCAACGGAGATGTGGAGCACAGAGCGCTCCCAATTAGCACTTGGTACCTAGATGACAAAAGAACATCGTTGCTCAGATTCTGACTTTTCAGCACAAGACACACTATGCATAGGATGATATGAATTATCAGAGAAATCCCGAATCACTACTCTGATGATTTTTGTATTTTTGGATATCTTCAAGAACAAAGTCAAGTAAGTGCAAGGCGGCGGAGATGTTTTCCAGGTAATTCTGAGCAGCAATGGGTCTGAGAGCTTACCCCACCAACCCAGGTGGGCTAGGTAAATACCTAGGTTGCGTACGAAGCAGGTTAGTAGTCAGGTAGAGGTACCTACCTACGCGGGAGGGGGGGGTTTCTGGACATGCCCTCTGTGACCTGACAAAGGCTGTTGACATGATAAAGGTGGGCCTGACAGGAAATACAGCCTCTGACAGGATCACAGAAGCATTAACAGATATCAAGAATTAAGCTAGCTAGCTAGCTAGCCAGCTAGCTAATAAGTTATCTATTATTAACCCCCCCCCCCTGGCCCTTCTTCCTCTCTTCCTCTCTCTCTACCTCTCTACCTCTTCTTTCTTCCTCCTACACACACACACACACACAAACAAGCCTCCAACAAGCCGCCGGCAGCCTCGCACGCCTCTAATAAGCCGCCAGCAGCCTCTACAGCAGGCCTTCTATCTAGCCACGTAGATCTGTAGATTGGCTACCTGATAGAAGGCTACTTGCAGAGGCTGCTGGTGGCTTGTTAGAGGCGTGCTGCAGAGGCTGCCGGCGGCTTGTTGGAGGCTTGTTTGTAGGAAGGCTGCGTTGACTGGCTGGTTGACTGGCAGTTGACTGGCTGGTTGACTGGCAGTTGACTGGCTGGTTGACTGGCTGGTTGACTGGCAGTTAGCAGCTAGTTAACTGGCTAGTTGACTGGCAGTTAACTAGCAGTTGACTGGCTAGTTGACTGGCAGTTAACTGGCTGGTTGACTGGCAGTTGACTGGCTGGTTGACTGGCAGTTGGCAGCTGGCAGCTAGCAACTGGCAACTAAAAGTAGAAAAAAAAAGAAAAATATACGTAGATCCACTCTGACATGATTTCCTTCCTGACATGTCGTAGGGGAACTGACATATCTCAAATTCATGTAGACAGGATGTTGAGCTAGTCAGGATAACCAGCCTAGCCACAGCACACAGGGCATGTCCACAACCCCCCCCCTCCCGCGTAGGTAGGTACCCAGTTACCAGGCATCTAGGCGCTACCAGTAATTGCAGCACGATGCCTGTGGGTGACTCCGAGCAGCATTGCTTGGGGATTCGGTGGTGCTTTGTTCTAAAATACCTCTGCACACTGTACCCAGGCACCTGGGTACCTAGTAGGTATTTACATTGCCAGAGAACTTGGCGCGTTGGCAGTCAGACGCAAGCTGCCGATAAGCGCTGGCCTCGGGCACTACTCTACCACGAGAGTATATATTCTGTCCAAGGCAGACGACCCAGCTTTGGGAGAAAATAGTGTGATCATTTCGACTGCATCCTTCGTTTTTGTTTTATTTCCAACGGTTGCCGTTGGTATAGCTACATCTCGCATCCGATGATGCCTGGGCCTACAGCAAGCTCCATGTCCCAGAGGCCTCATCCAAAAGGCACTCCCATTGCTCGCTCAATACCGTCCAGCTCCGGAACGCCGAGGGCATTGTCAATTCATCGCCATGCATAGACAGGTCCCTTTATACTCGGCGAGGTGCCCAAGCCTGCAACCAATCTCGCATATTGTTTGCGTTTGAGTTTTCAGCCTCTGCCGCGGCAATGCACCATTCAATGTCCCAAACACCCTCCGAGGCAATCTGACCAGCCAACTTTCGACCAGTCTGGCTCAGCTCGTCGACGCAAAAGTGCATGGGCCTGTCCGGGTTCTGCCATGTCTCTACCAATGGCTTTACCAACGGCAGAGCAGCCTGCACCGAGGATCCTTTTGCCTCAAGTCCAAGGGTAGAGCGACCAGTCTTGCACCATTTGTTACTGCACCGGCTCTTGCGGCACCCACTCATCAACTGCGTGAGATAGCGTCTTTCAATTCGCCTGCGAAGGGCTTTCCCGTCTGGATCGTGCATACTGACGTAGAGAGGACCGAAGCAAAGGGAGCACAGCCCGATATCAGCACCTTGCTGTCCGTCAAGTCCGGGGCTGTGCCGCACTTGCCCACGACTCCCGACTCCAAACCGTGTTCGCCCACAATTCTCGTTGCGACAGCTTGGCGGCTTCTCTTTGCCTACTTTATCCAGCTCATGGTGCTTTAGGTGTGTCTGCATATCCTTCAATTTGATAATTTTGTCGCAGAGATGACATTCAGTCGTTCGCGCACCATCTGCCAGCTCATGCGCCGTCAATCCGGACAGCTTTACCTCAGGAGATGGGTTGAAGGGGTCACCTTCTTGCGGAACTTCTAGGTGACAGAATCGACAAAGAATTAGTTTCCCAGGGCAGACCGTACTTCTGTGTTTTGCAAGATCAGGCAGCGAATTCGTTTGAAACGTGCACGAGGAGCAGAGCCAGCTACTGTGAAATATCTCGTCGTGCTTGTGCTTGCTGTATGGCGTACTGCCATAGGCCTCGTCATGCTCACAGTGCCAGTGTGCGGTGAATTCGACAGAGTTTTTCTTAATAACCAGCTTGCATTTTGGGCAGACGATGTTGTTGCGTCGGCAAAAGCTCTCATGTAAGATAAGACTTTGCTTCGGAACCAACTGCTGACAGTTCGAACACAGCGCCCCATTGTCTTCGTGCTCTTTAAGATTTCCAGCTTGATCTATATCCATGGTCTTGTCGCTTTCCACCAAAACCTGAGCACGAAGAGTGTACTGAATCGCATCGGGTGCTTTTGTCGCAGTGAAGTCTGGGTAGGCGTGGACTGAAACTTGTATGCTCTCAGCATTCTTCATCTCCGCGTCCGTCGGTGAGATGATGATGGTCTTCGTCGTGCTTGGTTCGAACGAGCCCAAGGTGCTGAATACGTGCTCTGTGTTTCGAGGCACAGAACGCTGAAGGTTCGATCTCGGTGTAACAAAGAGCTCCAAAGCCCCAGGGTCCGACATGTTGGATAATGTCAGTTGCACAGACTGGTTTCGGTCCCAAGAGGGAAGGCTATAATCGATGTAGCTGCCGACGGCAATTTTGTCAAGTATGGGCTTCCAAATATCGATTTGCCCGCCTTTGGAGCTGCCGTGTTTATTTTCGGTGTTGATGAATTGGCGCAGCGTCTCGCGTGCTTGCTCTTCGTCCAGTGCCTCAATGTCAACCTCGAGGTCTGTATCCACCACGCACACCCCCTGGCCTTCCGGCGATAGCTTGTCAACAAGTAGTTGGAAGACCTCTCCTCGGACTCCATGCACCAGTATCTTCGCATTCTTGGTAAGTGACGTAAACTCCCTTTGAAGCTGTCTTTCAAGCAGAGGTCGCCAGTCATCGGGGTTGTATCCAGCCTCCAGAGGTCGCAGTCGCGCATAGGTCCCTTTTGGTAATGTTGCCGTGTGTACATCAAGTTTGAACTGTGAAATCGTTGAGCTTGAGCTCGTGGTGGTTGCTTTTTCATCTGTAGCTAGATCCAGAGCGCCGAGTAGGTATGGGCTCAGTATAACGGCACCCTCCGGCGCCGAGAACTCGCGAATTCCAGCATATACTGACTTGTTGGTGGTCGGATTTACAAGGCGAAAGGTCAAGGGATTCGGGAGGTGTGACGATGCAGTCGTGGACTTGTTTTGCAAGACAGCCTGAGACGCCGACGCACTGAGCAGCTGCTCGAGTGCAGACTGCGGCAATATTATCTTATCACCGTTCAGGCTACTACCACTGCTTGCTTCCAGTGGAAGTAGGGCATAATTGCCGTGCCATGTTAGAGCTGGTGGCTCGTCCATCCTAGCACATGCAGCACTTTATCAATAGTGTTGTCGTCTGTCTGTGGGAGATGTTGGGCGAAACTTTGCAGTTCGTGACACGAAGGCGGTGATGAACAAGACATCCTCACCAGAATAGTCGGCCAACAAAGATTAATGAAGTCTGATTACGAAGTTTCCATCGCCAGGCAGCATCTGCTCTGTCAGCAAATTCTTGCAGCTTCGACCCTTTGCCACAAGCAATCCTGAAAGGTCTCCCCACTGGAATCACGTGCCGTGCTCCTGGGCGTGGAGAACGCTGCACTAAAGAAGTCCCGGACCAAAGTTCATCAGCTTTCGATCTAGTGTGAGGCCAGTTCTCTGTGTTCCACTCTCTTCGAATGATCATAGTTATATCTCTCTCGCCAGAATCAGTCTATGAAGCCGGGTTCGGCAGGAGTCAGGACCTGTCTCTACCAGCCACTTATTACTCTGGAAAAAGGCGGGCGGCTCGTTTTTATTATCGGCATGAGCAATTCTTCGATTATGGGCCGGGCCGATAGGGGCTCTTTTGGTGTGTGGTTGCTACGTTATTATTAAGGTTTTGGATGAGTCGCGCCCCGGGAATTTGTCTCAACCTATCCACTCGAGCTTCTGCCAGGTCACACAGGTGTTATTAGTTAACGGTGCAAGTGTACTCAGTAACTTTGTCTTACAGATTGATGCATAGTCTTGCTTAGTGCCCCTGTTGTGGGCCGGGAAGGTCATGTTTGACCTCGTGGAAGAAAAGGGGGCATATTGTAGATCTGTACTAAGTTCTCCGCCATGGCTGACATTGATCCATGCGCAAGCCGATTCTGTTTGCCAAAGAATGCAGCTCACTGTTCATAGTACAGATTAGACCCCGGAGTATGGTGCCGCTGTCTCCGTATCTATTACGAGATACACATTGATGCCCCTTGCCTGATGTTGGGTGTCGCAATTCTGTAGTAATCAAGGGGCGTAGGTATTACTGATAGTCGATGTTTGCCAAGGAATATGTACCCTTCACACGCTGCTAGCAAGCCAATTTAGCAGCTATGTAGCGATCAGGCAACTGGTTCAGTTACCGATCCCGAGTGGCCTTGAATGGCTCTTGGTCTCCAAAGCTTGCGGCGGTCAGTCCCCCCTGATTTATCCATGTCGAGCTAAATACTTATACCAGTAAGTATGTGGCTTGACCTGGTTGTCTACCTGCCACACTGCCACACGAGAGGCCCATTTGCTGCAATGTAAATTATGTAATGCAAGGCGCCCGTGTGCGAAATCGGAGCCTGAATATGCAAGTTGGGTACCTTCTGCAGTTTCTTAGTGTCCTGTGAAAGCTCCTGCGATCATCACCAAGTCGCTGTGCATGAAACCCGGCTCCCGCTACATAGTCAGATGTGACGGAGAGATAAGCGTAATCCACTGTCTCACCAGAGACGTGCCCGCTTCGACCATGCCTATGACGGGATGCCTGACCCTGAAGTTACGACCCCCTGCAAACATGTATTCGTATCGTCGTGCTGAACGTGTGACGTGGACGCTGTATTACTGTCCCCGGTAGTCATTCGCAGACCATGTTTAATCAATCGTCGGGACTGTACTACCCACACCTGGTAATGCTCTGTTGATAGGGTCTAAAAGCCACCTGATGCATCTGTCGGCACACATCTTGCCGATAAGCAGCTGCATCTCGTCGTCTTCGGCCACATGAATAAGGAAAGCCGCTGGTGGTGTGGAATTTCTCTCTCACGCAGCGTCCGGTACCGCTTTTGCCCTCCAGCCAGCTCACCAGGTGTGGGTGGAAAAGTTGCAGTGTACCAGCCTTTTGGAGCTGTGCAAATGCGGTCAGGCAGATGGCATCAATCTGTACCCTGTTTGCCTGTCAATCGTCTGGCAAGGCTCTTCACATCGCAGGCAAGCACGTTACATCTGCTGTGGCCATCTCGCTATCCCTGCCCATGTCATGTCACTATCCTACTGATGAGGTGAGTGCGACTGAATGGCAGTCTGGCAGATGGATCTCTGGTGCAAAGTCCAGCTTCCACCCACCAGTAGTATGTCAGGTTTGTCCCACCACCTCACCTCACACCTAACCCTCCAACCTTCCAGGCTAGACTTCCGAGACGCTGCTTCTACTTGGGCTTACGTGTGTGGTACTCGGCCAGCAAAGTGTTGTGGCTTTTGGTCAAATAGTGCTTGCCCTCCCTGTTTCTCGTTTCGTCTGGGCGGCAATGTAATTTTGAAACAGTCTCACCCTAGAAGCCAGCTAGCAGGGCTCTGCTTTGTCACTTTTGTTCTGTTACGACGCCTTGGCAGCTAGCGCACCAGTGCCAGTATTGACCTATGCTTCCTGTACGCTCTAGATCGACAACTGCTCAATAACTGATACATGAAGAGCCTGGCCTGAGGACCCCAACTTCTCTTCCTGGAGAAGTCTCATCCGAACCATCGCCCTCCCACTTTCTTTATTTTAACCTTCATTCCCCTGAAGCCTGCTCGAGAATCTCTCCCCCTTTTACCTCCATCCCCCAAACCTTGTTGCAGAAAGCCACCACAAAGCCCGGCGCCTCTCGACATACTCGATTCCTGCATAAACCACCACAGCCTGACATGGGCGAAGTCATCGTCACCAGCACAGAACGCGAAAGATTTAAGAAATCTGCCACAAACTTTCAGGATTTATTCCACAACTCACTCGTATTATCCCACGTTGTTGCCTATTTGCCCCCATCATCAATTACCAGGCTCACAGCAACCAACAGAGCCCTCCGAGACGCCATCACACACACGCCGGGGATTTATCGCCACTTGGATCTGCAGACCGTCAAGAAAGCCCATATTGACCTTGGCGCTATTATTGACGGCGGGGAGGTTTCGACAAGTGCGCAGCTTGATGAGAACTTGACAGAAGACGAGTAAGTAGTCTATCGATAAGACACTGTGCTTCCCAGCCCCTGCGCGATTACACAGCTGGTACTGATGTGAAGACTGGATAGCTTCCATGCTGCACCGTTGCGAGACTTATTCTCAACCTTGCAGAGGCGAAATATCCTGCAAGATGTGCAGACACTTGTTCTCGATGGACTCTCTGTGACGGCAGACTTTTGTCATGACATCATCAACGACCCCAAATTTAAAATCAGGCTGCTTTCGATCCGCGACGTCAAGAATCTCAACCATGGGAAACTTCGCGGTGCGCTCCAGTATGCTTGCCGCCCGAGCCGGGATGGAAGTCCGCGTCTAAAAGGCATTTATCTATTTGGCCCCAAAGATAGTGTGTCTACTCAGTCGGCCACTCCCTGTGCAAGTCCGCCCGCAGTTGGCCCTGATCGAGACCAGAGAAGCTCGAACGCATTGACGGAGACATTGCAGCGCAGCGACGATGCCTGGTGGGATGCTAAAGGCCGGCAGCTAAGGCGTCCAATTCAGAAGGAGTGGGCAAATTGCCTACTTGCCTGCAGTGGCGTCATTGCCTTTGATGCTCTGCTCTGTCAAGGACCACGCCACCACAACAGCCGGGCTGCAGGGCATCCCAACGTCCTCGCTGAGCTAGGGCCTGCCGTGGCTACTTATTCCCTCTCTGGTTGCGAAGGCTGCGGGAAAGCACCTGAGGGCATGATTTCGCCGAGCTCGCATACCGCGACCGATTTACCGTTGCTTGCGCCCCTACCCATCTTGTGCTCGTCGCTGCGAGCTGCAACTGCGCCTAGCCTGACAGCTACGGCCTTTGCGCCTCGATGCGCAGAGTGTATCAGAGAGCGCTATTGCCACTGCTGTAACAAGTGGTGGTGCGAGTCATGCTACCAGCTACCCGGCCAGGGGTCTCAGCATGAACCGGCCGTCGTCATCGTGGATGATACTGATAACATTGACCAGCTCGAAGATTACATGTTTCTTGAAGAAGCTACCCTAAAACAAAAGGTACAGTCTCACATGCGCCATAGCCCTGGAGAGAGCATCTGCAGCAGGCGCACTGAAAATGGCATGACGTGGTGTGTCTTGCTCGCTTGTTGAGCCGAGCGAGCTTTCTGTGGCCGTTATCATACTTCGTTGTCATGCTCGACACTTCGTCTGGAATTAGCTGGCATGATCCTTCGTGTTGACATTGGCTAACATCTCTCCTATAGAGCCGAGTAACTAAAAGCTGCTGGGAATGCGGCAATAGCGTAAGATGCTTGCTCGATGCTATCCTTTTCTGGCAAGAACTAACACGTAGTAGTGCGAAGACTGTATTGACAAGACGCAGCGAGTCTGCAAAAAGTGCTGCGCCGGCTACTGTACCGTTCACAATGAAGGGTCGTCCGCCGAGTTTGTAAGTGCCCAACCATCCTGAGCAGTCCCTTTGACCGTCGAGCTGACTATTTCAGTGTGACTGTAAGCCATTGTATCGCCCATGGGCACGTTGTCAAAATTCTTAATTAATCGAATAGGGTGTGTATCACGCGGTCGCAGACTAGCCAAAACAAAGGCACACGACGGCAGCTCGACGTCACTATCCATGCTGCGAGACATCCGCCACCTAAACCACATCCGTCGAAAGGCTGGATTCTAAGAGAATATTGATTCTCTAATCGTATGTCACGAGCGCTTATTTGAAACGCATTTTCTCCTCCTGATATGGGGGATCTCCATGGCTTTGCCCAAAATAAGGGCCCAAGATTGACCTTGTGTGAATCGATCGATCAAATTGTACAGCCTGGAAATAACAGGCAGAAATTTATTTAGCTGAATCTCATCTCATCTATGACCTGAAAGAATGTAGACACTCGAGCTCAGGCGTGGCCATTGACTGCATGATATATGTTGGTAGCTGACCGTTTTGTCCTCTCGGGGGAGATGTGATGTATTGGATTTCGCCCGCATGCTGCAGCAGAAGGACTTGCGTCTTGGCATCCAAGTGACTGACGTTCTCTAAGGCAACCATGGCTCATTTTAAAAGTGATGGCTCGCGTACGATTCGTATTTGCCAGTTGTCGGCGGGTTCCGGTTCCTGACAGTCACCTGAGCAGTTTCCGCAAATGCGAGGTAGGCATCGTCGCCTACGGTCTCGCTGTATAAGCCATCGTGAGCAAATTGCGAAAATTACGAGGTTCCAGGACCTGTCAAAAACTTGCGCGCTAGCCATGCCTGTCCGTGCTCATCGTACTGTTGCTTTGTGACCGCGAGCTTTTCAATGTCGGCATGGCAGGCCAGATTGGCCGCCCCGGCCCATGTGCTCAGAACGGGATCAGCCGGCCGTGCCACGCGTACGACGCAGTCATCGGGAACTCGCTGGACGACCTCTTTTTGGAGCCGCTGGACAAAGCCGTCGAAAAGAGCGTTGCCTCCTACCAGCACTATGTTGGCGAGCAACCCGGGCCACAGCCCTACTGGCAGATCGTGTAATGACTGGTGAATGAGATCCGCGATGCCAGGCTGTCGCATTCCAATGTCGGATGGGTTGAATAGTATTTCTGGTATTGCAAAACGTTCGTTCCGGAGCGTCAGAACATCTTGGTCGGATTGCGCCGCGGCAAGTTTTTGTGCTTTCGTATGGTTCGCTGGGTCGTAATTTCGCAGAGAGCCTCTCAGCTTTTTATGGAAATCTGGAAGAATGTAATCCTTTGCTATGCCACCGGATACGTATTCTGGCCGTGTCTGACCTCGCGTCCCTTTCCAGGATCTCTCCAGGTCACGCTTGAAGTCCAGGGAGACGAAGCACGCCAACTCTTTCATCTCGTTGACAATATGAGGATCGCTTCTGACGTCAAAATGACGCAGAGATATCTGTCGAGCCATGTAGTTGGTGAGAAGTTTACCTCCCACATCCAGTCGGCGCACAGCGGAATTCAGTGGCCGGCCGTGGAAGACTGGTGTCACTGTGGTGTGAGAATACCCCGAGTCGATGACGAGAAGAATTTCGGCAGGTATATTGGCAGCTGTCGCAGTCTCTGTCGGTGTGCGAAAAAGGGATTGCGCGTCGTGGTATGCGTTGAATGCAGGTCCTAGAGATGTTGAGTCGTCTACAGCGCAATGACAACGCCGAGGCGTAATTGTCGCAACATACCAACTCCGCGATAGTAGCTTTCGAAGCCATATTCCTCAAAAACGATCTGATCGCAGTTTGACTGAAGGACAGGCAGTCCGTTTGGTGGCTCTGCAAGCACCAGTCGCGTTTCTGACGGGTCGCATTGGAGTGGCGCTCGACTCCCAAAGAACTCGTAGTCCCAAATTTCTGACTGCACCTCCCAGTTGACAATGAAGCCCTTCTCAACGGGTCGTCGAAATTGCATCTCGCCAAAGTCGGTACACCTATCCAGCTCTGAAGCGACATATATTTTTCGTGTTCGGTCGCGAGCGATGCAGTTTGGAATTATTCGAGGTTCGTCAACCCGTCCGTCGCGGACAAAGCCCGCCTTCAAGGTAGAGGCGCCATTGTCAAGGACCAACGTATTTCTCGGCTTTGGAGGCAATGCCGAGACTTTCCCTTTCTTTCCCCCAGCCATATGAATCGAGGGGTGTCTGTCGTCGTGTGTGACTGACGCAAAGAAGTCCAAATCTGGAGACTCGTCCTCGCGCAAGCGACATTGCAAGATCACGTGGCCAGCAACCGCGAATAGTTCACATTGATTGTAATTCTTTAATCGAAGGCGATATATGTGGCACAATTTCTATTTTGACGATATTGTATGTACGTTTATGCTATCGAGCGAAGCTGTGTATACGGCTACTCACAGTTTGGCATCGTCAACACCTCGGCCTGCGGAAAGGCCGCATCGTTTCGCAATATCATCATTTGGGACAATGCCCATGACCTTGCGAGTATTAGTAAAGGACGGTCCACCGCTTTTCCATGCGAAATCCTTCCATTCCCCTAGGCTTGGCCACATTCGCTTCTCTACTAAGACGTTTGTGGTATCTTGAAGCTTCTCATTTGTGACGCTCTGCCACAGCTGCCAGGTCTCCTCCAGTTGGTCAACTGTCGAAACGCCCATGACGCTCGCCCCAATACGCGGAGGGAAACTGCTGTTGGTATCGAACTTGTAATTTTGTGTCCCAAATTTGGAGCCTTGGTAGATCCAGTTGCGCAAAGACCAGCGAATAGCCACCTCTTCCAGGTGCCTGTTTTCTGTTGCGGCGATGGCAGCAAGGCCGTGACACACCTCACGCAGCTCCTCTGGCGCTGGATGCCAGGCAGCCATAGGAAGACTGTTGACCCCCTTTGAAGTCAACAGGCCCATGCCCAGCATACTGGCATTCAGGATACAGTTGACACCAGACAATGCAAATCGCTCCAGAAGCTCCGGTCGACCAAGCTGAGCGTTCTGTACACAAAAGTGCCCATAGGATAGAACAGCGTCAATCGGCTCAGAAGTTTCACGCAAAATCATCTCCGCGAGGGAAGCCAGAGTGTCCACAGGGTATCCGCTGATACCAACGTACTGGATGACACCTTGATCACGAAGCCGCCTTAGCTCGGTGACAGCGCCGAGCACCTCTGCAGGAGACACAAATTCTACATCGTGCATATAGACAAGATCGAGGCGGTCTGTTCCAAGTCGTTCAAGACTTCGAAATATGCTGTATCGTACCCAGGCTGGGGAATAGTCAAACTCGTCGCCGGCAAGGCGGCCGGCCTTTGTGATGAGGAAATACGAGTCGCGTGGAGGAGCGGGCTCTATACGGCGCAGCGCATCGCCCAGAAGGACCTCGGATGGCCCGTAGTAAGGTGAAGTATCAAAGGCAGTAATATTGTGATGGAGAGCGCGGCGGACAATGTCGGCATATGGCATCTGCGTCGGATCGGGGTGGTATTGGTGGTTGAAAGTGGCGGTCCCCAAGATCAGCGGTGGCAGTACCTCGGATAAGGGCCGGGAAGCTGCGCGCTGGACGTCCATAACGCGCGAATTTCTCTTTGCAAGCAAGAGACGGTCGGTTCTGTGTTATTGAAACATGTCCAACAACTCGGCGCTCATGTGTCAAGTAAGATGCAAAATGATTAGGCTGGGGCGGTACGTTTTTTTTTTTCCTCAGAGGGGCAAATCGGAGGGCAGGCGATGTGACCCCGTAAATACTGCCTAGGTTTGTAATAAGGTAGTGGGTGCCCGCACAGCCATGCGCTACACAATACTGCCACTAACTCAATTAACAATGATTTGTTTATCTAACCGTGGGCCTTGACAAGTCTTGCTAACCTTTATAGTAATAATAGGCTTTTCTTCCCCCCCCGCAGCCTGTCCTAGACAACGCAAACGCAAGCACGGTGAAGAGCACAGTCAAAACAGCGCGCATCTCAATCCTCTCATGGGGGCATTTTAATCGATATTAGCTTAATGGCGGCTGGCAATTTCACTTGATCACATTGAGTCAGTCTCGGATGACAGGTAAAAATGGTATTAGGCTATTCAAATCAGTAACACTTCCTCTTCCTCAAATGCAACGTCCGTCAACTTCTTTACGGGGGTATGTGCTGTTGTACTCATTCATCTTAACGCATAAATAGATTCCATGCCAACCGTCAAACACTTAGACAGCGGAGCCGCGTCGCTCAACGTCCTCAATAACGTGCTTGTCAAGGTGGCCACCAGTGCTCTGGCCAGCGGCGAAGGTGCTAGTGGGCTTCCACTTGGCAGAAGTGCGAGGAGTCGACTCCTCCATCATCTTGTCGACTTGCTCCAAAGACAATCCCTTGGTCTCAGGGACGAGGAAATAAGTGTAGACCAGAGCGCAAGTGCAAAGACCACCCCAAATAAAGAAAACCTTGGACTTGAGGTTGCCCTTGTCAGAACCAACCATGTAAGGGGTGATGACGGCGATAATCGTGTTCCAGAGCCAGTTGGAGGCAGTGGAAAGGCCGACACCGCGGGAACGGATGGGCAGAGGGAAGATTTCACCAATGACAACCCAGGCACCGGGACCCCAAGTGGAGGCAAAGAAGAAGATGAAGATGGAGATGCAAGCAATCTGAGCGTTGACTGCAGACAGGTTGTTGGGGGTGGTGGCCGTAGGATCTTGGACGGTAGGAGTAGCATGTACACGGTCGAAACCAGCAGTGACACCAATGATGGCGCAGAGAAACTGGCAGACAAGCATACCAGCGGCACCAAAGATGAGGATCGAGCGACGGCCAA
Source organism: Beauveria scarabaeidicola (assembly GCA_037289395.1). Taxonomy (NCBI): domain Eukaryota; kingdom Fungi; phylum Ascomycota; class Sordariomycetes; order Hypocreales; family Cordycipitaceae; genus Beauveria; species Beauveria scarabaeidicola. Next base: position 10,324 of record JAEIJG010000234.1, on the reverse strand, counting down.
AGCGTTCCACGGTCCAGAAAGACAGAGGAGTAGAGAGAACATTGATAATGGTGAAAATCATGGAAGTCAGAAAGACATCCTTGACGGCACCAGTAGACTTGAGGAAGGCGGCCGAGAAATAAAAGATAAAGTTGACACCGGTCCACTGTTGCATCATCTGGAGTGAAGTACCGAGAATGGTGCGGCGCAAGTTGGACTTGGAAGTCCAAAGACTACCCTTGAAGCAGTTGGCCCAGCTGCCGAACCAAGTGGTGGAGGGAATCAGAGCACGCTCGTACTCTTCATTGGCAACAATCTCGGCGACCTCGCTCTGGACGTACTCGGAGCTCTCAGGCTGGCCGCGGAGTCTGGAGATCGAGGAAACAGCCTTTTGAACCATACCCTTCTTGATGTAGTACCTGGGCGACTCGGGAAGGAACAGGAGGCCACCGCCGAGAATGAAAGCCCAAGGAAACTGGATGCCAATGGGAATGCGGTAAGAGCTGGTGTTCTCGAAGTTGGAGGTATAATTGACGACGATGGAAGCCAGCATGAGGCCAATGGTGATACAGAACTGGTAGCCAGAGACCAGAGCACCACGGACCTTGCGGGGACACTATAGGTGTGGTTAGCATCAAGTGTTGTTACGTGTACGAGGCGAAACCCACGATTTCGGACATGTAAAGAATGACAATGGCGGATTCAAAGCCGACACCGAGTCCAGCGACAAGACGGCCAGCGACAATAGGGCCAAGCGCGTGGGAGGGGCTGGTGATCATCTGGACAGCAACACCAATGGCGTAGATGACGCAGCCGAGAATAACAGTCCACTTGCGGCCAATCCAGTCGGCCATGTCACCGGCAATCAGAGCACCAAAAAAGGTACCGCAAGAAAGAATCGAGACGATCAGAGAAGAGTTGGGGTCGCTAAGCTTCTCAGCAGCAGCGCCCTCGACGGCCTTGTAGAAGATGGGCGAAGCGGTAACACCGTTGATGTAACCGGAATCGTAACCGAAGAAGATGCCACCAAAAGAGGCGAATGCGCAGAGAAGGTAGGCCTTCCAGGTGACGGGCGCCTCGATGGCCTCGACATCCTGGGCGGGGCGGAGGCTGACGTCCTCCTGGCGAAACTCGCCAACTTGGACCTTTTCGCCAGCAGACATTGTGGTAGTGGTTGCTCGTGGCCGAATGCACAATGGCTGAGGAAAAGAATAATGGAGGGACTCGTGAGACACAGACGACAAAGTAGTAAGACAAGAGGGATAGGAAGGGAGGGAGGGCAACGACGGGATCTTATACTGGTGACGCCTTTCGTGTGGCTCTCCACGCCTGGCTCTAGCTTTTTTTCTTTTTTTTTCTTCCCTTCCCCATGGAGCTTGCAGCCTCAAATGGCTAATTGGGGGGACCCCAAACACACTTCGGCGGTTTGGCGGCCATGGCTGACTTGGGGGGAGCCGGGCAACAGGGGTTGGGAGGCGCCGTTTGGAGATTCTGGACCAGGTATGAAGCCAATTTGGTGAAAGCTCACTGGCCACATGGGGGTGTGTATAGCGCGGTACTGCGATTAATGGTAGACCGGCGCGGAGGGACGAAGCCGGGTAGGGCCCGTAGGGGGTGTGCGAGGACAGAGATGAAATTGGCTCAAAGGGTACAGCAATTAGCGTGATGGAGAGCCAGCTGTAGCCTGTGGCACGGCCGAGGAACGCGTCTGGGGAAAAAAGCCTGGGGATAGAGTTGCACACGAGAACTACTCCGTACTGCTGTTATTAGCCCAGCATGCTGGCAAGCTAGATGGGCCCAAGACGATTATTTGTGGCGGCTCCAAGTGGGGAGACAACCAGAAGCGCAGCATGCTTTGTAGTCTAAGAGGCCTCGCCCCATTGGGGCTGCAGAGAAGGGCCGAAAAGTTAAGTGTCATGGAAGCTTGAGAAGCCTCGTCAGAAGGGCCCCTCATACAAATCCCCAGTGCCCCAAAGCCCCCTTGGGCCCTTTCCCACTATTGCCTTATCCAAAGGCTTGTCTGGGGCCCCGTAGCATTTCCCCCAGAGCCACTCCGCACTGGGGATATGGGGTGAATGCTTGGAGAAGCGCCGAGAAGGGCCGGATGGTGGTAATTTCTTTCTCCAGTGTCCGCTCGCGTGGCCCAACAGTCACAATCAACCGTCTTACTTCGTACAGGGTGCTGCGACATTGCAAATGTGAATTGTCTTTGCTTTTGGGCTGACTTGCCAACACTCGGCCACCAACTGTTAAATATGACTGACAGCCCAATGGTAGGCGGGCATCTATCTGGTGTTGGCCTTGGCGTTGCTTATAGGAGCACTTGCTTGTTACTCTCTCTTATAAGTTGTAACTAGCTGCTTCCGTCGTGGTAGAGTTGGCTCCAAGACTCCCTCCCACATACCGTGATTTGCTGTGGCAGAGCTCCGACTAGCGGCTACAGACACGGGTGGTTTTTTCTTTCCTGACCCGCGCCCATCCTGCTCGTCTCGGCGGGCGCCACTACGATTTTCGTCAGCCACAAGCGTATAACAAGGCGCCAAGGCCAATGGCGAGACTGTGTCGTGACTCGTGAGGCAACAAGTTTTGTAATATTCGCTACTGCTACCCGCAATTGCCGCCTCAAGTCCTACAAAGGATCTGTAGAGACGGGTGACGTGACGTTGGGCAGTCCTGCTGCTGACTTGGATGCCGCCTTGTTTGCTGACGCCTGCCGGCTCCTGTCATCTACAGATTATGTTTCGGGACATGACAGATCTGGGCGTCGCATTCACGGCACTGGCTCTGTTTGAGCCGCTTGTTCCGGTTGTCGTTCGGCAACCGACAAAATACTCATCTCACAGCAAACGACCATGATGCTACGATGTGGGCAAACACGGCAAGTGTAGAGGAGGGGCGTGTATTAAATTTCCAGTAGTCACTGGTATTATTTATTACTTGGACCGCCAACTCACTGATCAAGGCAAGTCCACCAGCGTGTTGGCAGCCTGGCTCCACGGCGTGAGTTTTCCCCATGGGACCATTTTCGGTCGCATTCAACTGGCCGCATAGAAAACGGCTGAGAGGCGCTTTTAATTGACCGAGTGATACTTCGTATAGCACACGTTGGCTTCACTACATCTTAACCCAATCCGTCCTTTTTCCTACCTTCTTCCCTTATTCTTTTTGTCCTGGCACGGGACCCATCACTGACTCGCGGCGTCGCCCAGCAGCCGCTGGCATTCCCTCGGTTTTATTACTGGTAAGTCGCAGGTCCTCCTCGTCTTGTCCGTACGGATAACTAGCGCAATGACTAATTTTGGCATGGCTCTGTTCTGGGGCTCTCAGTGTACCGTTACCTCTGTGACACTGGAAGCCTCGTATTTCTACCACTGTAATACAGCAGCAGCAACTCTTTCACAAACCAGTTGTTACTACCAAATAACCATTATAAATAAAGTTAACAAGTTTGGTTGGGTCCGCCAGTCCAGATCCAGCACGGTCGCGTGGCAGGAAAGAAATTTCCCGTTCCGTTTCATGCTTTTTTCTGGTTCTCCAGGATACTCGGTCGGATACGACGCTGTACCTTCTAATTGTAGGAAACACCCGCAAGCCCACCAACTCTATCCGTGCTGAAAGAGCTCCTGCCATGCCGCTGTGGATATCGACGCGGTGATGCAGCGCGCTTGCACGTGTTACCTATGCAACTCATCGCTCTGACTCTAGTTTAGACATGGGCAAGTGTTTGTGTAATCATTCACGTCTAAATAGCATTTTCCTGTCCAGAGTCAAGGTAAACTCGGCATTCAATTCTTCGCCGCGTCATCTACTATTAACTACCTAATGCAGCCCTGCATTGCTCTCCCTGTCTCCTCCCTTGCTAGTTACTGCCATTTTTTGCCACGTATGTCTCGCAATAAAACCAGTGTACCATCTTCAGCAACAGCACATTTACAATTCCATTCACGTACTTGGCTACCAGCCTACAGGCTACCAGTAATAGCAGCATAAATAGGAAAATTCTCCCAAAGCTATTCGTAGGCCCCCTGGCGCCAGACTGGGACAAGACTACTTTGTAGTTATGCTTTCCAGCTGACTAGCAGCAACTTCTCAGCATTGGACAAGGCTAGACCGAGCTAGCCCTGGACTAATCAACGGCCTTCCCGGTCGCATTGCTTGACACTGTACACATGACCCTACTTCGGAAGGGTAGCTCAAGGGTTCAAGTTGGCGTTCAAGAATTGGACAAGCCTTCTCTCCAGGATCGCCCTTTGCAGTGGTGCCCTGCAGCCTCGCACGCCTGCCACTTGGTAGCTGAAAGAGAAACCCTCCTCTTGTTCATAATAACACTTGATTGATGCGTCCACAGCTGTCCTTGTAACCAAGGCAAGATATTCATACCCTGGACAGTAACCGGGTGCATCTTTGATTCTTTGTGCAGCAACCCTGTTGGGCCATACGTTGCTGGTCGATTGTTGGGCTGAAGAATTTGCTCAGGTGGTGATATCTTGGCGCCTAGACCGTCTGCTTGGTTACACAGCAGCCTGCTGCTTACAACGCCACACAAGGCGTCATCTCCCTCAGCCCAGCCCATCTTGAATAATACCAGTAATGAGTCGAGACTTCCTCCAGGGAGCCGTCCAACTCGTTTCCGATGAATTTGTTATGCAAGGAATAATTAATGATTGTGACCAGGCTGACATGGATTAGTTCACATGTTGAGCCTACTCTCAGCTGTCGGTGGGTGCAAACGGTGCAAACGTTCCCGGTGAGTGAGTGGGCCAGTAGGTAGCCAGTAATAATAACAAGATCGAGCTTCACAGCCCGCTGCGCCATGATGAACGCCACGGCGTAGAAAAGGTCATGCCGGTCATCAGCCAGTCTTTTCGCGCGCCCGGATTGAATTTCCCACGTACACATCCTGTTACTCATATACTGGGTAGTGCCCTCAGTGACCAAGCTTGGACGCATGCTCGGTTCGCCTTCCCAAGCGACCGGCTCACAGCGCGTCAGAATACTCAGTAATATCGACAATGGACGGAAACCGTGCGCCTCCGCAAGGCGGCGTGATTGAGGGGGCCAATCCCTCCAAGTACAACCCGGGAGATCCAATCATCCTTTTCATCATTCAAGTATGTGATTCCCATCGACAACAATTCAGGTCACTACCTCAGTTCTGACGACGCTGTGTATCCAGGCCAGCTTAATTATCATCGTTTGTCATGCCTTGCACTGGCCCTTGGCCAAGATCCGACAGCCGCGCGTCATTGCCGAAGTTGTTGGTGGCATCATTCTTGGACCCTCGGTCATGGGCCGTGTACCGGGATTCCAGCAATCAATATTTCCCAAAGAATCTCTTCCGAATCTTTCCTTGGTCGCTAATCTCGGCTTGATTCTATACCTTTTCCTCATCGGCATGGAGACTGATGTCGGCTTTCTTGTCACAAATTGGCGCGTCGCAACTTCCGTTGCATTTGCGGGCCTTGCGCTGCCCTTCGCAGTTGGCTGTGGTCTAGCCTGGGGAGTTTATCACGCATTTCGCGATGACTCTGGGCTTGCCCCCATTAGCTTCAGCACTTACATGCTCTTCATCGGAATCGCTATTGCAATCACTGCTTTCCCCGTTCTGTGTCGAATCCTCTCCGAACTCAAACTTCTGGATACCTCAGTCGGTGTCATCACCTTGTCTGCAGGCGTCGCCAACGATGTCGTAGGCTGGGTGCTGCTTGCGTTGTGTGTCACACTAGTCAACGCCGGCAAGGGCCTGACTGCGCTTTGGATACTTCTGTGCTGTCTTGGCTTTCTTCTTTTCCTCGCTTACATTGTCAGACCTGCTCTTATTTGGCTTCTTCGCCGGACAGATAGCCTGCAGAGTGGCCCATCCCAAGGTATTGTGTCATTGATCATGCTCTTAGCACTGGCGGCCGCCTTCTTTACTGGCATCATTGGCGTGCACCCAATTTTCGGTGCATTCATGGTTGGCCTGATAGTTCCACGTGAAAGTCGCTTCAACATCAAGGTCACCGAGAAAATGGAAGACCTCATCGGTGCTCTACTACTGCCGCTCTATTTTACGCTTTCGGGTCTCAAAACAAATCTTGGGTTACTGAACAGCGGTCTAGCCTGGGGATATGTCTTTGCGACAACCATTGTCGCCTTCTTGACAAAGATCATTGGTGCTTCCTTTGCTGCGCGATTAAATGGCCTCGTGTGGCGCGAATCGCTGACCATTGGTGTTTTGATGAGTTGTAAGGGTCTCGTCGAGTTGATCGTACTGGTAGGCTACTTGCTGAGCGTACAAAGCTGTCTAAATTCACCCGCTAACGTATTACAGAACATTGGTCTCCAAGCCAATATTCTCAGCACTCGAACCTTCACCATCTTTGTTGTCATGGCGCTTTTGACGACCTTTGCCACAACGCCGCTTGTGTCGTGGCTATATCCGCCTTGGTACCAAAAGAAGATGGAGCTCTGGCGACGTGGTGAAATAGACTGGGATACCGGGGCTCTTATCCACCCCCCCAGCGATGGCGCACACTCAAATGCTACGCGAGAGCATACTGTGACTCGCCTTCTCGTATATCTGCGCCTGGACACTATGCCGAGGCTTCTGAAGCTTGTGTCACTTTTTGGCGATTCTGACAAGCTGCTGAATCAAGAGACAGAGCCGGAGAACACTTCTCGAGGGCCAGTTCGTGCCCATGGGCTCAGGCTACTCCAGCTGACCGATCGTGACTCGTCTGTCATGACTGTTTCTCAGGTGGATAGCTACAGCCGTCACGATCCTGTTGTTAATATCTTTCAAACTGCGACACAGTCGAATTACTTGGCTGTATCCGGAGAGGTTGCGATTATGCCTGAGCACCGATTCTCCCAAGCACTTCTCCTAAAGGCGACGGCCATGTCCGCTAGCCTACTTCTTGTTCCTTGGAGCGAGACGGGAAACATCGGAGACTCGCAGATCCTTTCATCTTCTGCACAGGCTGACAAATTAACTTCGCCATACACCTCTTTCGCCTCGTCCATACTGGATAACAATGAACACAATGTTGCTGTGTTTTTCACTAGAAGCGATCACACCAGCTCGAAAGACAGTGTAGCTGAAGAACAGGGGAAGCTTGTCCGCCAATATTCCTTTGCCGGAACGACACATGACTTGCCAATTGCTGCAGTGTCCTGCCAGCCATACCACATATTCATGATCTACATCGGGGGCGCCGATGATGACTTTGCTCTTCGTCTCGTCTTGCAGCTCTGTCAGGGATCGCAGGCGACTGCCACTATTTTAAAGGCCAAGGAAGCAGATGCGCAAAACTCCAATTCGTCCAAAACAGGCGCAACCAGCTATCTAGATGAGATGAGCGAGGAACTGTCTGCAAGGGTTCAGATTGAGCAGGTGCAGGGCCCCTGCACTGTGGAAGATGTCATCCACCACGCATCTACCAATACCCAAATCGCGCCACACGGAAACAAATCTAGCCTTATTGTTGTCGGAAGACATGCCAAAGATAAATTGGAGGAAGGTAAGTTGAAGTACGCCCCGGCAAATGAGACTGTACATTGCTTGGGAATTCTCGCCTCGCAGATAGTTGAAGAATTTGCTGAAGCGGACGTGTTGATCGTTCAGGCAGTGCAAGCTGCAGATGTTACGGCGTCATATTGAAGACGGTTTTTTCAGGATATTTACGTCCACAGCGTATTTGTTTCACCCAATATATGTATCACCATAACGAGTTTAGCATTGACGAGTGATGATGCAGATTGGGCTAAGATGCTACTGACAACACTGAGCAAGAATCATGATGGAGCCCCCTTTGTGACTATGACAAAAAGCGAAAGTCTTGCTCAAATATTACTTATAAACGTTTATAGCACGATAGTTGGTTGTGGTGTAGGTCTGCCAGACTCTCCGGCAGCACCTGAAGAGCAATCGCGAATATATAAGTGCAGCCAGGCTAATCCGTCTACTCCGACTGAATACCTGATCTACATACATCAGAGATGGAACTTTTGCTGGACATTTCCGCTTAGAAAAGGCTGACGAGCATAGCGGGGTTAATTGTAATCCACCTGGATATTTGTGCCACTTCCTTGGTCTGATGACGGAGCCAATTGCCGCGGCCAAAGCCAGACAAAAATGGAGTATGGGTTGTTCCTCTTCTTCCGGAATCACATAATTGGTTAGGTGACTTCCAAGGTTCCAGCATCGCTTGCGATGTATAAAAGCGACCGCGATCGAGATGCGGGATTTTCTTTTTTACTCTCCTACATCTCTCTCTACCTCGCCCTTGCCAAACAAACTTCCGGAACATAACAAACCCTCTGGTACGGACCATGTGATCCGCGCAGGAAGAATTCCTCTCGCTATGGAGCTATCCCAAGATCGAGGTAACGTATACTGGAATGCAACCGGGTGTTCAATGGTCCGCCTCGTGCAGCAGCCGTGTCGCTTGTCCGAGCTGCTGTGCGGGTTGACCAAATGATCTGAGAAATACCGGCGAACTTGATCTGGATAATACCAGCGAAAGGACCTGCATCTGATATTCTCCCCTTCCACGCACTGCATAATACTGACCACCGCAGCGTTTTGCCCGATATCTCAAAATGTCCACTGATAAGATCACCTTCTTAACCAACTGGTTAGCACAAACAGATCCTAGCTGGCCATCTACGTTCTAACAATACGCCAGGCATGCCACGCCCTACCACGCCCCCCTCTACCTGGCACAGAGTAAGGGTTTCTTTGCTGCCGAGGGCATCAAGGTCGCTCTTTTAGAGCCCAACGACCCCAGCGTGAGATTACCACGGCCAACTCCCAACTGGTAATAGCATATTAATTGTACTAGGATGTCACTGAAATCATTGGCTCCGGCAGTGTGGACATGGGCTTCAAGGCCATGATTCATACCCTAGCTGTTCGTGAACCAACCTTGTCCAGCTTTTGCCAAGAACGTCATCTAATCCGAGATGCAGGCCAAGGCTCGCAATTTTCCCGTCACCTCAATCGGCAGTCTCCTCGATGAGCCCTTCACTGGTGTCGTCTATCTGAAGGACTCTGGCATCACCACCGACTTCCGCTCTCTCAAGGGCAAGCGTATCGGCTATGTTGGCGAATTCGGCAAGATCCAGATTGACGAACTCACCTCGCACTATGGCCTCACCCCCGATGACTACACTGCCATCCGCTGCGGTATGAACGTTTCCAAAGCCATCAAGAACGGCGAAATCGATGCCGGCATCGGCCTGGAGAATGTCCAAATGGTCGAACTCGAGGAGTGGCTCGACAGCCAAGGCCGCCCTAAATCAGACGTGCAGATGCTCCGCATCGACGAGCTCGCCGAGCTCGGCTGCTGCTGCTTCTGTTCCATCCTCTACATTGCCAACGACGAGTTTCTGGCTGCGAATCCTGACAAGGTGCGCGCGTTCCTTCGCGCTGTCAAGCGTGCCACCGACTTTGTCCTGGACGAACCGGAAAAGGCTTGGGCCGAGTATGTCGACTTCAAACCTGTCATGGGCACACAGCTCAACCGCAAGATCTTTGAGCGCAGCTACGCCTACTTCTCGCGCGACCTGCAGAACGTCAAGCGTGATTGGACCAAGGTCACCAAGTACGGCCAGCGCCTCGGTGTCCTGGCCGCCGACTTTGTCCCCAACTACACAAACGAGCATCTCGAATGGGTTCTGGACGAGGCCTCGAACGATCCTCTCGGAGATCAGAAGCGCATGGTCGAGCTTCAGTGCGATGTCGCCTGTCGCGGTGGCTTCCGCCGTCTCCCGCGTGCTGCCGTTGCTTAAAGATCATGTCTACCCTATACGTACGCGATGTCCCTGACTAGATGATTTAATGATTCAACATGTTATTTCTGCGCGTACGCAGTTTGGCGAGAGTTTCAACAAATAGTCGCCGAGGTATTCATAGCTAAGAACAAAGACTTTCTTGCACCATCTGATTGAAGCAGATGAAATCTCAAAGTGAAGATGGTCTTAAAGGGTGCTTACGAAAGTACTAGGATATAAAGCGGAGAGCGTTGACTACGCGCGACCTGACAACTACCCTCCATTTAGTACACGTCATGAATATCTCATCATAGCTAGAATTATGATGTGGCAATAGTAGTCAGCCCTACTCCGCTGCCGGATGGCGTTACATTTGGAAGCCTATTTATCCATAATAATTGACACTTCTACCTGGCTCTCCCCGAAACCACGCACGCATTTTACATTTAGTTGAAATGACAAGCCAGCAAGTCACTAACAACGGGCTAGGTCTCAGCAATTGGGTTATCTCTGAGCTTACGAATGATGAGTTAAATGATCAGAGGCGCAGTTGATGAGTGACCGGAAGGCACAAGGTTTTAGGCAACGT
>JAEIJG010000233.1:0-38873 GCA_037289395.1 Beauveria scarabaeidicola | reverse complement strand
GCGGGGGGGGGGGGGGGGGGGGGGGGGGGGGGGGTTTGCTGCGAGGTGGAGCCTCAGTGGAGGATCGGTTCAAGCTCCCGCCCAAACGCCACCAGCCATGCGAGCGAGCATTGACGAGTCCAGTTTCTTCTACCAGTTATCTTCTACCAGTTGCTTTAACTTGGTTTAAGAGGCAAGTTCTGCAGACCTGTCTGTTCATGTCCGTCAACTCCGCCGGATAAACCCATTTGTCGCGCTTCACCCGTGTTTGTGTTCCAGCAAGTCTCGTATCTGTGTCGCAGGGGGCCAGGCCAGATAGAGAGAGAGAGAGAGAGAGAGAGAGAGAGAGAGAGAGTACGGATATGGATACCAGTATCAGTATATTGTCCTATTTGCCGAGAGTTATAACGAGGCAGTGCAAGGCCATAATTTACATGCGGGTAGGCCTGCATACCGGCCATATTACCCGCCAATAGTGGGTTTTGACGCACATGTAAAGTATAAATGTTGTTCCCTCCCTAGGATGTGGCAAGAGAGAGAGAGAGAGAGAGAGAGAGAGAGAGAGAGAGAGAGAGAGAGAGAGAGAGAGAGAGAGAAAAGGGTTGGCTATAGAATCAAGTGACAAGTTCCCAGTCGATACCAACACGGAACATGATTCGCTTCATATCCACCCACAGCAGTGCCAACAAGTTTGCAGGGCGCTTCTACTAGTATAGTAGTTCAGTACGGCATCGCATCAGCAAGTAGCGCTTATTAGACTTGCCAAGCCCAAGTAATCCTTACGTCAATCATGCCTAAAAAACTAAATAGCTTGCTGGATGTTCTACGACTCATACCCTTGCCACCTCACCTACGTAATCCGTAACTACAGCTGCAGCCTTTAAAGCTCCGTTATGCCGCAAGTCACTTCACATGGGCCACATCTAATAATTACCCCAGCCTCTTGTTTTTCTGTCAACTGCTTTTCCTGGTAGTCGACGACATCTTCGGCAAGATCCGTCAACTTTTCAACTGCAGTGGCTTCATTTCATTCTGGCATGCTGACCCTGGAAAGCCCTTATTATTCCCTGTTTCTTATTGACCGGGAGGGCCGACCAACTTGACAAAAAAAAAAATATATTGCTCTGGTCACCGTCACATGGGATGCGGGTCGTTGGAATCATTTGCAGCCATTTTCGCGGAAGCTTCCGACCTATATATCGTATTCCTCTCAGGAGCCACAGGCTGGCCCGCATGAACCAGTCGGTATTTTTGAGCCAGGTACCACTGTGGACAAGCTGTGGATTGCTCGAGATATTGCCTTGTCGCCCGCCCACTGCACTACTATCGCAAAAAGAATCCGAACTTGACGCCATGAGAGGAGACTCACGACTGTGGAAAGAAACATGCACCCCGTGTGGATACATGTCACTTGAATATTCAATACAACAGAGCAGAAACCCATATTCTCAAGTCCATGGCGGAAAAAAAAAAAAACCATCCCATCGCTATGACAAAACTAAATCGTTGTAAAACAAGACAAAACTAAATCGTTGCAAAACAAGACAAAAACAAGAAAAAATCCATCCATCATACAAAGCACACTGGTACCGTGGCCTTGAAGCCCGATTTCGATGCCTAACCAGACAGTGGTGCCTCACTCCAATCTTCACTCGCGTAAACATCCGTCTACCCTCACAGTCGGCTTTCGATGCCAGCAAAGTGGCTATCCGCAGCCCAATGAGAGTACGGCCATACGACTCGAATTGCCTCCCAGACGTGGCTATAGGCATTGCTGCGTATTAGTACATCATTACTTGATAGAGGTGGACCAGATATTATGAGACGAGTCGCACACAATGTGCAAAACTTGACTTACCTCACATGAATAATCTCCAGGCCATCTTTGACTTCCTGTGGAACATCTTTCGCTTCCTTCTTGTTTTGTGCAGGAAGAATGACCGTCTTCACACCAGCTCGGAGAGCACCAATAAGCTTCTCCTTGATGCCGCCAACGGCAGTCACGCGACCGCGCAGCGAGATCTCGCCCTGTATTGTAACTGTATTAGCACTTGTTACCGAGCAACATGTATTGCGTCTCTTACCGTCATGGCCATCGTAGGAGGTACTGGCTTGCCAGAGAACAGAGAAATGAGAGCAATAGCCTGTCCAATACCACTGCTGGGCCCGTCTTTCGGAATAGCACCAGCGGGACAGTGCACATGAATGCTGCGATTCTTCATGACATCAGCAGAGGGATCGTGCGTGAGACCAAGCTCAAATGCATGAGCCTTGACCCAGGTGAGTGCCACCTCGACGCTCTCCTTCAAAACAGTACCAAGCTTTCCTGTCAGTTGAACAGTTCCTCTACCCGGCATGTCGGCGATTTCGATGAACAAGATGCTTCCATTGCCCCCGGTGCTGTAGGCAACCAACCCAGTGACAATACCAGGCCTGCTCGTCTTCTCTGCAATCTCTTCTTCGTACTTTTCAATACCCAGAATATCCTCCAAATCTTCCACAGAAAGCTCACGCTTGTACTTGTCTAGGCGACCGCCGTCTTTAGCCTCTGCATACTGCACAGCCTTGGACCGACAGACTGACCCGAGCTCGCGCTCAAGGTTTCGAACACCAGCTTCGCGAGTGTACGACTCGATGACCTTGGATACGACATCCTCATTGAAGATGACCTGATCCTCTGACAGGCCATTGGCGCGAATCTGCTTGGGAACAAGATGCTGCAACGCAATGTGTCTTTTCTCGAGCGTTGTGTAGCCGGGTAGGTAAATCATCTCCATGCGATCGAGTAGAGGTGCGGGAATAGTGTCCAAATTGTTCGCAGTCGCAATAAAGAGAATCTTGGACAGGTCAATGGGCATTCCAATGTAGTGATCTTGGAAAGTATGGTTCTGCTCAGGGTCAAGAACCTCGAGCATAGCAGCCGAAGGATCGCCATGGACACTGGCCATGCCAATCTTATCGATTTCATCCAGTAAAAACACTGGGTTTGCCACTCCAACCTTGCGGAGACCTTGCACGATGAGACCAGGCATAGCGGCGACATAGGTACGCCTGTGGCCACGAATCTCGGCCTCGTCGCGGACTCCACCAAGTGAGATGCGGTGGAACTTTCGACCAAGGGCTGTAGCGACGGATTTAGCCAGGCTAGTTTTTCCGACACCGGGAGGTCCAATCAAGAGCATGATGGGCGACTTGTCCGTCATCTTCTGCGACTTGAGGAGCTCGAGTTGGGCAGCCTCGGCGTCAGACTGCTGGTGCTCTTGCTCAGCATTCGGCCTGGGTTGGTGGACAAGGGCCTGCTCCGACCGAAGCTTCTGTTCGACTTCGTCGTTGATGGATTGCTTGAGACGAAGAACGGCGAGATACTCAATCAGTCGCTTCTTGACCTTTTCCAGCCCATAGTGATCATCGTCCAGCTGTTTCCGCGCTCGCGTTAATGTGTCGGGCCCAAGTCTGTCATCCGTGACAGCGGCCCAGGGAACCTCCGAAAGCGTCTCCAGCCAGTTGCGAGTGACCTGATATTCTTGATTCATAGGCATCATCTTCTGCAAGCGACGAAGCTCTCTGTCAACTGCCTTGGCAACTTCTGGTGGAAGCTGAGCATTCTGGAGCTTCTTCTTGAGCTCATCAATCTCGCTGGCTTCTTGATCCTCGTTGTCATTGCCGCCCTGCATAACACCACCTGGTGGTGGCATGAATGACATGCCCGGCAGGTGTTGGGGAGAGTTGGGTCTTCGGACCTGGTTTTCGCCCAGTCGGTCGAGAATCTGAACGGGTACAGAGGTGAAGGTTGTGATTTTAAAGTTGTTCTTGATACCTCCAACCTGGCGTTCGAGAAGCTCAATAACCTTTGTAATTCTAACCTTGACATCGAGGGCAGCCAAGACACCGAGTTTCTCCTCGTGGCTGGCTTCGACAAGATTTGCCATGAAGTCGGCCAATAATCCAGCCTCTTTGATCTCTCTTCGCATTATGAGCAACTCGAGGCGTTTAGTGACGGTAGGTGACAGCGTAGGACCGGCCTTGGTGCGTGGTAGCATGGAAGAAATCCGCAAAATGGTGATGAGTTCGCGGGATTGCGCCTTGAGTAGGGCGAAAAGGTCCTGAAGCTGCTTATCGGCAATATCGACTGAGGAGAGGCGGGCATTAGCATGGCCATGGTCATGATACATGGCGGCCATGTGTAGGGCACTCACTGTCATCATTGAAGTATGTTACTTGGCCTTCAAAGTACGGGCGCTCACGTATGATGGCATCAATTCGAATGCGTGATGTTCCCTCGACGCGCAAGGCGAACTCGCCGGCACCTCGGCCATCAATGCCGATGATCTTGGCGGCGACTCCAAAGTGGTACAAGTCGCCCTTTTTAGCGGAACCCGGGTTGATGTCTTGGATAGCAGAGGTGTCAACTTCCTCGCCGTTGCTGATCAAGAGCTGGCCGTTGGGGCCGACGAAGGGCGAATTGATGGGAACGCAGGCGATAGGGACGCTATCGATGCGACCGTCGGGGCCCTTGGAGGCGGCGCGCTCGTAGACATGTGCGAGCAGAGCGGCGACATCGGGACGGCTAGACGTGACAGAGATTCTCTGGATCAAACCCGGCAATAAGATGGTATCCCGAGGAAGCGGTATCAAAGGTAGGTTCATGCTGTGCGCCTTGCCCATGGCGGCGTGTGCGAAGCGGTCGGTCGAGGGGGATGGCAGCGTCAATAGCAAGCGTGTGAGATGCCCAAGTATGATTCCTGCAACACTGTGGAGGAGGAAAATTGAGGGTGACTATACAAGAACGATCAGATTGTGAGATGAAGATGATATGTTTGCTGTCAAAGAAGAGTTGAAAGGTTGATGTCAGACGTAACAAGCGGGACCTAAGCTGCAGTCAAGTCAGATGCCAGACAAGGTGGGAGACGGCGGAAGGGGGTCCGTTCGGTCTGGGAACCGGGGTTATAACATGGAACCTGGAAGGCTGGAAGTGAACTAGGCAGAACTGCTACGGGCGGCGGCGAGCGCTGTGCTGATGAGTGAGCCTGGGCCTGTTAGCGCTCTGGTGGCAGCCTCTGGGGGTGGAGAAGAGCGCATATACCGAGGCTAGGTCAAGGCTTATGAAGGCAACGACGGCGACGTAGGTCTATCAGTGGGGACAATTCACCTGCGATTGCACAGATGATTCTAAACTTTGATAAATAAAAATAGATTCCGACTCTGATCCATGGTTGTGATTTGCTGAGTGTCTAAATACCAAGTACGTCACTGATCCGGAGAGTGCACGACGCCGGCACGCCAAAGCCGTCCAGAGCTCTTTAAATAAAAGAGTGGGTGTTGGTGTTGTTGGCACCGCCGCACCAAGCACTGCACCGTTGCACTACCCCGTACAAAGTACCAATATAACCGAGTCACGTGCTACCTATTCGCCATCGCCAACGCCCATCGACATGTGCTTGAAGCCCGCGGCAAATCACAATGTTGAACGCATCTAGCCCCGGCTCCAGGGCGGCATCTCGTACACAGCATGGGAAGCGGGGTATGCATATACCATCTGGCATCCGCTTCATCCACGCGGAACAGAGACCTCGCTTCACCTCGCAGTGAGTGCATCATGGTAACCTCGCCCATGCCGGTTCCCCCAGCTGCTTTTCATTTGCGCAGTCGGCAAATGCACCGGATACCGTGGTTGCTGTTGAATCTTTGTCAAATTGCCTCCTGGTAGATTAATTGAAGCATATGTACGAAGTAATTACCAGCCATCTGCACAATGGCTATTTGATCGCTTCACACCTGGACCGGAGCAGCCAAGCTTAGCGGGCAAGCGGGGTAGTATCCGGCTAGCAGTCAAAACACCGAATGCCGGGCGGAGTTTTCTCGCGCCGACTCCTGCACTGATTCATCCTGATTCCTGATACAGTGAATTAGGCCCAGGAAATGTCAGAAATAGCATTTGTACAACTAGTAGCTTGTGGTTAACTACCTGCTTGTGTTGGTGCGTGACGGATACCTGTGTAGATGGTAGATGACAAAGTAGAATACTGCTTGGTGCACTAACATATACCTCCCATTTTGAGCAGCATTCCCAAACTACTCGACTCGCGAAGGAGCTTTACAGAGGCTCGGTGTCTTACCTTAACTATTGCTAGCACTATTACCTAGGTAGGTAGTAGGTAGCAGGCACCGGCCCAGACCCGCAACACCACATTTTGCCAACCATCACCGCCCAAAAGTTTTTGTAAGCGCAATAGTACTGCAGCTTTTGCTCGCCGCCAATCACAATTTTTTGGTCGTCAAGAACCAGACAAGCTCATGTTATAAACCGCGCCGCAAGCGATTGCGGCCCCAATCACTTGCCCGGCATGAACATCTCACAGCCCGTCTCATCCGAGGTCGAGTCGGTTGAATTTACATTTCTCTCCCCCGCCGAAATCGAAGCCGTCTCCGTCAAACGCATCGAGAATGAAAGCACATTCGATAGCATGCTCAATCCTGTCCCAGGCGGTCTTTATGATCCTGCTCTGGGCTCATGGGGCGACTCGCCGTAGGAGAATCTTTTCAGTTTGCAGTTGTCCACCGTCTAGCTAACCAATGTTTGTTCTACAGATGCACAACTTGTAACCTGAATCACTTATACTGCCCAGGCCACCCCGGCCACATCAAGCTCCCCGTCCCCGTCTACCACACGATATTTCTAGACCAAGCCTACCACCTCCTGCGATCTGCCTGCCTATACTGCAAGGGATTTCGACTGCCGGCCAAGGACCTGCACAAGTACATGTGCAAACTCCGCCTCTTGCAACACGGTCTTGTCCACGAAGCGCACATCGTTGGGGCAATCGGCGAAATCGACATCAGCGATGATCTCGAGGCCGCTGTGTCCCTCGAACTTGACGGCAGCGAAGCCGAAGACGATACCAGCTCCATCGACAATGTCACGCGCAAGAGAGAAAAGTACGTCCAGCTCTGCCTTCGCGGCGGCAGGAAGACGAGGCGTGACATCAAGAAGGGCAAGCACGAAGGCACAGGACAGATGCGTCGCGAGGTCATCAAGGAATTTCTCTCTGAAGTGATAAAGAAGCGTGAATGCGCTAGTTGCAACGGCATCTCCCCAACCTATCGCAAAGACGCGTTTGTCAAAATTTTCGAAAAGGCGCTCTCTGATAAAGAAAAGGTCAAGATGGCTGCGCGAAACCTTGAATTTGGCGATGCCATGTCGCGAGTATATCAAAAGACCATGGCCAAAAAGCCGCAAGAGAATGGAATCACCCACGACTCGAGCGAAGACGAAGGCGAAGATGAATCTCCCTCGAGCCAAGATGTTACGATGCGAGATGCCGACGAAGAAGAGTCTACGACTACAAAGACCAGTGGTTCAGCCGCGTCACAAAGATACATCAGCCCCATGGAGGTCCACGCTCGTTTGGTAGAGCTCTTCGACAAGGAGCAAGACCTCGTGTCACTTCTCTATAACGCCAAGCCGCCCACTAAGAGGACCATGAAAACGACTCCCGACATGTTCTTCGTCACAGTGCTCCTCGTCCCCCCGAATCGATTCCGTCCCGAGGCCCGCACTGGCGACTCGGAAATATCAGAAGCACCGCAAAACAGTCTCTACAAAAACATTCTGCGCACCAACGGCAAAATTGCTAAACTGCACAACAACGTGCAAAACGGCAGCTCGGATATAACAGCGTTGCATCTTGCTTGGGTTGAATTGCAAGAATCCGTCAATGCGCTTATTGATAAAAATAAGAGTCCCGTTCAAGGAGCCGCTGCCAAGCGCATTGAAGACGGCATCAAACAAAAGCTCGAGAAGAAGGAGGGATTGTTCCGAAAGAACATGATGGGAAAGCGAGTCAACTATGCTGCACGAAGTGTCATCTCGCCTGATCCTAATATTGACACTAATGAAATCGGCGTTCCCCCTGTTTTCGCTCAAAAGTTGACTTATCCGGAGCCTGTTACGAGTCACAACTTCAGAGATATGCAACAAGCTGTCATCAATGGTGTCAGCAAATGGCCAGGTGCTATCGCGATTGAGGACGAGAATGGCCAAATCGTCAACCTTCGAAACAAGTCAGTTGACGACCGCATTTCGCTGGCTAATCAACTGCTTGCCCCGACCAACGCAAATGCCCCCAAGACGAAGAACAAAAAGGTCCATCGCCACATGACAAACGGTGATGTCGTGCTCATGAACCGTCAACCAACACTACATAAGCCTTCCATTATGGGTCATCGTGTTCGAGTGTTGCCTGGTGAAAAGACGATTCGAATGCACTATGCGAACTGTAACAGCTACAACGCCGATTTCGATGGTGATGAGATGAATATGCATTTCCCTCAGAACGAGGTTGCGCGCGCAGAGGCGCTTCAAATTGCCGACACCGATCATCAATACCTGTCCGGCACCGCGGGAAAGCCCCTTCGAGGTCTCATCCAAGACCATCTCTCAGTTTCGATTGCGCTATGCAATCGCGACACCTTCTTCACCAAGGGTGACTACCATTCTCTCATCTATAGCGCCCTACGGCCCGAGAGTGGACATATTCTCTCAGAGCGACTCGAGCTTGTGCCACCAGCCATCATCAAGCCCGTTCACCGGTGGACTGGAAAGCAAGTTATAACCACAATCTTGAAGAACCTCAAGCCTGCTGGTTGCAGTGGCTTGACGATGCATGGAGCCACACAGCTGAAAGCAGAGCAATGGGGCACCAACTCTGAAGAAGGTGTTGTGCTTGTTCAGGATGGCGAACTGGTGACCGGCATTTTAGACAAATCACAAATCGGTCAAAGCTCCGGAGGTCTTGTTCATGCTGCTCATGAAGCTTATGGCGCGGCTATCGCCAGCAAGTTGCTGAGCTGCTTGGGACGACTGCTGACGAGGCTGCTGAATATGCGAGCTTTCTCTTGTGGCATGGACGATCTGCGACTAACAGAAGTCGGCGAGAAAGCTCGCTTACAGGCCCTTGAGCAGGCCAGCGACATGGGTCTCAAGATTGCGTCCAAGTATGTTTCCTTACCTGACAACACAGACGCCACCAACAACCTTTTGCTGGAACGTCTTGAGGAAGTCTTGCGCGAAGACAAGAAGCAAGAGTGTCTCGATTTGTTGATGAATGAGGGGTCGAGAGAGATCACGGCTGAAATCCAGAAGGTCTGCATTCCCAACGGTTTAGAGAAGCCATTCCCGAGAAATCAGATGCAGGCCATGACTACATCTGGTGCCAAGGGTTCCCGAGTCAACGCGTCTCTGATCTCTTGCAACCTGGGCCAACAGGTTTTGGAAGGCAGACGGGTGCCGTCGATGGTCAGCGGAAAGACTCTACCCTGCTTCAAGCCATTTGAGACACATATCGGATCCGCCGGGTATGTTCGCAGCAGGTTCCTTACTGGCATCCGTCCTCAAGAGTACTACTTCCATCACATGGCTGGTCGTGAAGGTCTCATCGACACAGCCGTCAAAACATCTCGCTCAGGCTACTTGCAGCGATGTATTATCAAAGGACTGGAAGGCCTCATGGTCTCGTATGATGCCTCGGTCCGCGATGCAGATGGCTCCGTGATCCAATTTCTCTACGGCGAAGACGGTCTTGATGTCACCAAGCAAAAGTATTTGACAAACTTTGACTTTATTCTCGAAAACGTTGCCTCGGAAGTTGTGCAGCTCAAGTACGATACGAAGGTGGTTGAGACACTAACCGCGAACCGAGATGCTTTCATGAAGTACATGAAGAGCGCTGTTAAGCATGCCAAGTCGAAGGGCGCAACTTCCAAGGACCCTCTGATCGGTTCCTATAATCCTACTACAAATACTTTCGCCATGTCGGAACTTTTCTATGAGGCAATGTCAACATATGTCAAGGAAAACAAAAGCGGCCTTATTCGAGAAAAGAGCAGCCACAAGCAGGCACAGAGAAGCGCCACCCTCAATCGTAAAAACGCCGAAACCCTCTTCGCTCTCAAGTACCAGCGATCTCTTGTCGAACCAGGTGAGGCAGTTGGTATCGTTGCTGGCCAGTCTGTCGGCGAGCCCTCCACTCAAATGACACTAAACACTTTCCATTTGGCTGGTCACGCTGCCACGAACGTGACCCAGGGTATTCCTCGACTCCGAGAAATTCTCATGACAGCCTCTGCCGTTATTTCTACGCCTTCTATGAAACTTCATCCTCTTGCGAATATCTCGCCTGATGAAGCCGAGATCTTCACGAAAAAGATCAGCCAGACACCATTGGGGTACATTGTGAATGATATTGCCGTTGAGGAGCAGGTTGGTCGTGGCAAGATTCATAATCAGGCCAAGGTCTACAAAATCAAGATCAAATTCTTCCCATCTAACGAATACTGCCCAACATATGCCATCACAGTTCCCGAAGTCATGAACTCCCTCGAAAAGAAGCTGATGCGCCAATTAATCGCATTGATGAAGAAGGAAATCAAAAATCGAAGCGGCCAGAGCACTGGAGCCACGCCAGAAATCGGTGTTCGGTCTGGTGTTGTGGAGGTGGCATCGGCGGAAACAAGTGCAGAGAGTCGGGACGACGACGACAAAGATGATGACGATGGTGACGATGGCGATGCTACCAGCGCCAAGCAACGAGCGAACCGTGGGGAGGAGGTGTCGTACGGTGACAATGATGATGAGGATAACGCAATCCAGCAGGCCATGGGTCAAGATGCCGAGGACGAGAGCGAAGACGAGCAGATGAACGGCGTTTCGAACGGTGCGCCTGCAGAGAATGGCAACAAGGATGACAACAAGGATGACAACAAGGATGACAACAAGGATGATAGCGAGGGTGACGATATGCAGTCTACGACTACGGCGCGAGGGGAGCGCATCAAAAACGCGTTCGCCGAGGTGTCCGACTTTAGGTGTGACGAAAAGGAGGGAGCGTGGTGCAGCATCACAATTGAGCTTGACTCAAACTCCCCCAAGCTTTTGATGCTGAACCTCGTCAAGAGCGCTGTTAGCAAGACCATGATTCGGGAGATTCGTGGTGTCGGTGCTTGCGCATATGTCAAAGGAGCTATTACGGCGTCGGGGGTAAATCTACACGCGATGCAGATGTTTACTGATTACATCGACCCTGACAAGATCGAGACAAACGATGTTGCCGCGGTTCTGGCCATGTATGGTGTCGAGGCATGTAGAGGCAGTATTGTACGCGAACTCGGTGACATCTTCGGTGGTCACGGTATCTCGGTGGACAACCGACACCTGAATCTGATTGCGGACTACATGACGAGAAACGGAGGCTTCACAGCCTTTAGCCGCATAGGCCTGAAGGGCAATGTTAGTCCCTTTACAAAGATGAGCTTCGAGACGACACTGGCGTTCCTGAAAGATGCCGTGTTGGATGGTGACTGGGATGATTTGACGACGCCGAGTGGCCGGTTGGTGCTGGGCCGGCTGGGCAAGCTGGGAACTGGTAGTTTTGATGTTTTGACGAGGATGCCTACGCATCATGTTGAGTCTTTAGCATAGAGCCTTGTATATACATGAAGATTTTGTTAATTTACCTATTTGACCTGATTTGCCTATTTGCACGACGCACATTATCATGTGAGAGATTGGCAGTGGCAAAGTGCCATTGTTCACGGTCAGCATTCACCCCACTCAGCCGCGGGGCAACCAGCGACGTCACGGTAGATGGCTTGTTAACTTTAAGCTTCTAATAGTGATATAGGCGCGTCATAAACATAGGGTGCTCTAGGGCTCATGCCTTTGGGTTGACGGATTTGCTACAATACATGGAACAAGTGAAGAGGTAGGCTGCAATAAGATATTAGCGTCTTTTTTGGTGTTGCCAGTTGGGTACGGCGGCCAGGCAACAAACAGGGTGGCAAGTGGGTAAAAAACTGCCCATTAAACTTGGGGCGCGCATCGAGGCGCGCCGCAACGCGTCTCCCTCTTGCATGCACCAGATCACGCAACCAATTCACAGCCCACAATGTGTAGGAATTTCCTCATGTCTGCCGCAAGGCCAAATTGTTGTATAATGCTAACAAAGGATATATAATAGCAGCATACACGGGATTTACCAAAACGGGATACGGCGCCCAGGGCGGTGATGACTCGGGCGGTTTCATGGCAGATGGATCCCAGCAAGGCAGCCAGAGCGGCGGCAAGGTACGTACTGCAGCAAAGTCTACCTGTCGAGGGTGTTACAGACCTCATGTTAATTGACATTGCACCAGGCCTACCAAGACGAATCACTACGACCCGTTACCGTGAAGCAAATTGTCGAGGCTGAGGAGGGATACTCGGGGGGCGACTTCAAGATTGACGGTGCTTCCGCTCCGCAAGTCACATTTGTCGGCCAAATTCGCAGCGTCAACGCGCAGGCGACAAATATCACGCTCAAGATTGATGACGGGACCGGCCAGATCGAGGTCAAGAAGTGGATTGACGGCGACAAGCCCGAGGACCCGGACGCCTACGAGCTGGACTCGTACGTCCGCGTCTGGGGCCGCCTCAAGTCCTTTTCCAACAAGCGCCACGTTGGTGCGCACGTCATTCGCCCCGTAGCCGACTTCAACGAGGTCAACTACCACATGCTCGAGGCCACGTACGTGCATCTCTTCTTCACCCGCGGGCCCCTCGGTGGCGAGGGCGGGCAGCAGAACGGCGGCGGCGGTGGCGGCGCCCACGGAGACTCCATGTTTGTCGATGGCGGCGCGGCCTACGACGGCGGCGCCAGCCAAAATGCAAGCAAGCTTACGCGGTGCTCGCCGGGCGCCAAGAAGATGTTCAACTTTTTGAGCTCGGCGCCGGGCAGCAACGAGGGCGTAGACATCAACATTGTTACCAGCTCGACGGGCATGTCGACCCGCGATGTTCTGACGGCGGCGGACGAGCTCCTGGGCCAGGGCTTGATTTATACTACCCTAAACGACGAGACGTGGGCGATTCTGGAATACTAGCCGAGTCTGGCGCGGGTTATCGAGTGTGGAAGAACGGTGGGCAAACAGACTTTTGTACAAAATACTTGGTGTTTCGGATATAGGTTGAATTTTGCCGAACTGGAATGACGCAATGATCCTTTTCTCAAATCTGCTTAAGACTCGAAGCGTCTGATATTTGTGCTGTGGATGCATGACTCCTTCCCATGATCACAACAACTAGATCCTGGCAATGCACATTCTTGATCCCAAGTAGCATTGTGCGCCTGGCTTGATTCTTGTATATTAAAAAAAAAACCTTGCTGCGCACTGTGCTCTGCAAATCATCGTGAATCGCATGCAGCTTTTTGGATATTCGCCAAGCGGGGCGCATAGCTTCTTATTAGTGGTTGTACCAATGAGGTTTCGCTGCCTCCACACCCAAAGAGGCTTGGCCAATTCGTCCAGTGACGTGCCAACCTGAGTCTGGCAACCTCCAACTACGATCCTTTGACTTGGCCGCTCAACCACCAGCCTCAGCCACCTTTCCTTGCATCTCTCTCACGCCTGCCATCTCGGGCAATTTGTGTCCTCGCCACGTCTCTCCCTAATAGCGACACTCGAGCCGATCCCTATCTCTGAGACGCTCCCTCCCGCGATCCCCACGCCAGCCGTATCCTCCGCCATCACCGAGCTCCGCGCGCTTACTGTAAACCTCCCGTGCCCACGCCCGGCCTCTCCTCTGCCACCATGGCGCCTAAAATCGAAGCCCAAGAGATTGAGACATACTGGAACATTTTTTGCGATCGCACAGGTGGCGGCAAATATCTCACCGGCGAGCAGGCCGCGCCCGTCCTCAAGAACTCGGGCCTGCGCGATGACCAGCTAGAAAGGATCTGGGATCTAAGCGACGTGGACAACGATGGCAACCTAGACTTTGAGGAGTTTTGCGTTGCTATGCGCCTCATTTTCGACGTTTTAAACGGCGTAAGTGCTCAATTGATGCTGTTTGGAGCCTCCCCACGAGCGAGCCAGTGTGCTGACGTGACGCGGCGCACGCCATTTAGGAGTACCAAGACGTTCCCAAGTCTTTGCCCGACTGGCTGGTCCCCGAGTCCAAGGCACATCTTGTCCAGGCGACGCGTGCCATTAGCGGCAACCAGCCCCAGTTTGAACAAGTCGAGGATGACGAGGACGAGTCGGCTGGTCTCAAGGACGGCTTTGACTGGTACACGAAGCCCGAAGACAAGGCCAAATACGAACAGATTTACCAAGAGTCGCGTGATATGCGTGGTGAAGTAAATTGTAAGCATTCACACATTCTGCTCTTACTCCATGTCACAATTCACATCATGTACACTAACACGAACCAGTCCACGCCCTCGGAGACTTGTACGAGTCGCTTGACGTTCCCGACACCGACATCCGATCCGCATGGAACCTCGTTAACCCTTCCGCCAACGAAACCATCAACAAGGATGCCTGTCTCGCATTCTTGCACATTCTCAGCAACCGTCACGACGGATTCCGCATCCCCCGCACGATTCCCGCGTCGCTGCGCTCCAGCTTCGAGCGCAACCAGATTGACTATCAGATTGACAGCCAACGAAACACGGGCGCCAAGTCGCGCTGGGCGACCAAGGCCGACGACTCGACGAGCACGGGCCGCAAGACCAAATTTGGCGAGCAGTACCTGACGCGCCTCGGCCGCAGCGGCTTCAAGACGGCCGGCACCGACTTCTCAACGGAGAAGACGGAGGACTGGGAGGAGGTGCGGCTGAAGCGCAAGCTGGCGGATCTCGAGGACAAGATGCGCAAGGTCGAGGAGATTGCCGAGCGCAAAAAGGGCGGGGCGCGCGACTCGAAGCCCGCGCTCGTCAAGAAGGAGCTCGACCAGCTGCTCGACTACAAGCGCCGGGAGCTGCGCGAGCTCGAAGAGGGCACGGGCAAGAGCGCCGAGGGTTCTGGGCTCAAGAGCATCTCAGAGGATCTGCAAACGGTCCGCGAGCAGGTCGAGGGCCTGGAGACGCATCTAAGATCGAGGGAGCAGGCGCTGGAGCAGTTACGGCAAGAGATTGAGGCAGAAAAGAGCAGATAGAAGAGATGGGATGGGACTAGACAGGGATGGGGCGGGCCAGATGGATCGCACGTTGCCCGAGGAGTAGCGTGTTCTTTCTTAATAACATATTTCATTACACGTTCAGTACTCTGCCGTCAGATTGTTCCATATTCTAGCAAAAAATCAAACATCTTTTGTGTCACCACATGGAGCCATCGACAAACTTGGGCGTTCTTTCGACGCCCAGGGTTCGTGATTTGGCAATCCACACCGCAATCGACGGGATCGGCACGCAGCGGTACCGGCCAACTCCGCTCGAGCGGCCCGTGGAGAAGAGCAGTATATCCATGACAGACCCTCGTCGTTGTTGCTCCTTTCCAGACAGAACATGGGCAATGTTTTTGGCCACGCAGCTCGCCTAGCACAATTGTTAGCCATTGTCGGCAGGAAAAAAAAAGGGGCGGGGGGAAGACGCAGAACCCATCGAGAAAGAAAGAAAAAAAGATGGCAGTCTACGTACCTGCGCCTCCGTCACGAGGTATGAGGCGGTGGGTTTCCCGACGACATCTCCCACGGCCCAGACATTGTCCGCGCCGGGCACGCGCATGCAGTCGTCCGCCTTGACGTGTCTCTTGTCATCCAGCAGCTCTTCCGGGATACACTCCGAGTTGGGCGCCATGCCGACCGTCGGGAGGTACAAGTCCGTCACCAGCGTCTCGCCGTTGTCGAGCGCGACCTCGGTGCGGCCGTCGGGCGCGTCTCTTGTCCCGACCGCCCGCACGCCTTTGCGCAGCACGACGCCCATGCTCACGAGAGCGCGCTCCAGCGCCGGCGCCGTCTGGTCGCCGCCGACGAGCGCGTCGCCCGCGGACACGAGCACGACGGTCTTGTCGGGGAACTCGTGGCGAAGCTCGCCGCAGACCTCGACGCCAGTGGCGCCGCCGCCCGCGACGACAATGTGCGCGGCGGCGCGGACGCGCGCGGCCGTGCGGCGGATGCTCGCGACGAGGTCCGCGTGGGTGCTCTCGGGCTTCCAGGGCAGGTCCGGCGCGGCGGAGCGTGAGCCCGTCGCGATGACGAGGTAGTCGTAGGCGAGGACGCGCGTGGTGGTGCCGTTTTCGCCCGTTGAGATGGTGACGGAGCGCGCAGCGGGGTCGATGGACTGGGCGCCGCCGAGGATAAACTCGGCGGCGGAAGGGTGCGCGGCCGTGTTGTACTGCGCGAGGCCCGGGGCAATGGGCTGCAGCAGCTCGTCATCTTGGAGAAGGTCGGGGATGATGACCCGCACGGCGGCCACGTTCCAGTAAAAGTGGCTGTTCTGGAAGGATATGTTAGCTTTAAAAGCCTCTCTGCAAAGGGGCGTGTGAGCGCTGGGGACCAGTGACTGACCTTGGAAACGAGGATGACCTGGAGATCCGGATGGTCGGGCAAGGTGTGCTTGAGCAGCCGATGGGCGACGCCGAGACCGCCAATGGAGCCGCCCAATATGACAACCGTCTTGCCAGTCATGATGAAGGTTTCTGTCAGAATCGAAATGTGTTGATGAAAGAGGGCGGAGAATGATGGGCTGAGCACACGGTGAAACACCATGGACGGTTTTATAAACGGCAGCGTGGCGGCGGCACGAGCCGAGTCTCCGATTCGGCCTTGTTATCGCCGGCGTGCGCGAGTAATCAGTCGGTCGTACAGTAGAATAATGTTTGAAATGCAGAAATCTGCTACATTTTTGCTCGAAAACCACCACAAGCTGGGTTTCAAGAAATATAAGCCCCGAAATGCACTATTCTTGAGCTGTTTGTAGCTGCACCACTACAGGTAGGTATGTAGGTACCTGCTTGATATCATGTACGTATTATTGCTGCTAAGTTGTGGCTTGTTTGTGGCGCAGGCCAAAAATCGATGCAGGCGACAAAATACCTTGCTGGCTTCCCTGCCGTCGCTTGATGCCACTTCTGTCTTTTTGGCTGGGCAACAACAAGTAGAGTCAATCGATGCATGGCAGGTTGGTTGGGCAGTGTGATGAGGTCATGTGAAGATGCGCCGGCCGACGAGACACGCTAATGACATCTGACAGGTGGCACGCGGGTGACGAAAAACATGGTCGCCCTGCCCGCCCGAGATTCGCTCTTATCAGCTAAAACCGTTCGAAATAAATATCTTTAAAATATTAAGAATTAATTACGACCAGTATTAGAGGACTATTCCCTCTTTTTTTTCCTTTTTTTTCTTTTAATTATGTTCTTCCATACGTGGTGTGCTTTGTGAAAGAGTCAGAAGACCATCGGCCAAGTTTTCTGTCACCCGCGGGGGTGCCTCGTCGGATTCGTGGCCACAACGGGTAAGAAACATCCAATAATGCAAGAAAATCGGATAATGCTAGAGATGAAATCTTCTAAATGCATAATTGTTAAAAAAAAAAAATTTTGAACAGCGACATTCAGGGTCTAGCATGGATTAGCACAGCACCGACTGCCCCTACACTGGTACGACCAAAGCCCCGCAGACCAGCCACGCTCCCCTCCTCCACCCTCTTGACAGCTGCGAGCCCCTCCAAAAACTGCCTTCTCCAAAACAACTTAAACTCTTGCAAACTCTTCACTCCAGTCCCTTTTCCCTTTCCCTTTTTAACCACCAAATCCATTCATCATGTCTGCCGCTTTCCAAAAGGCCGCCGAGGACTCCAAGAAGCTCATCGCCAAGCCCAGCAACGACGAGCTCCTCGAGCTCTACGGTTCGTCCTTCTACCCCGCCTTGTGCTCGATGCCAACTGCCAGATGACATGACCGCCAAGCTCGCAGCTGCTAAGCACCGAAAGAGACTGACCTTTAAAACTGTTCTCAGGACTCTACAAGGTCGGCAACGCCGAGGACATCTCCAGCGCTCCTGCCCCCGGCATGTTCGACATGAAGGCAAGTCCCGTTACCCCTCATCCCCCCGGCCACGCGGCCCGGGCACCGCGATAGTATCCATGATGCAAAATATACCGGCAGCTGGGGCAGTCGTTGCGCGCGCCGGTGTGGAAAGAATGGCTCGGCTAACAGTGGCGGCGCGTACAGGGCAAGGCCAAGAAGAACGCCTGGCAAAAGGTTGTCGACGAGGGCATCTCGGCCGAGACTGCCCAGGAGCGCTACGTCGCCCTCGTCGAGCAGCTCAAGGCCAAGCACGGCTTTGACGAGAACAAGGTCCCCGACGTTGTTGGCAACTAAGCATTGGACGGGCTTGCCTGATGATGACGAAGAGAGTGGGAAGCCAAGAAAGAAAAAACTGTAAAATGAGGGATGACGGCCAACTTGCTGGCATGAATGAATATTGGGCATGAGTACGTACATATTTATGCTGGGTTCCTGAAATATCAATACATGTTTCTTGCTCTTCGTCGAATGTGAATTAAATAACGGCACATCTGTGAAAACCAGCACTGTAGTCATGATGCAGGTTCATAGAGTTGTCGCATTTCTCTTTATCTTCTAGTGCATTTGATGATATACATGACCGCCACTACCTGCCACCTGGGGCTACCGGGAAACGACATCTCAGTAAGCCATTTCATACACCTTTCAGGTTGGTGGACTGATGGTTTTATCGATGCGCAGCCGAAACCAGATTTTGGTATCCAATTTTAGGCCAATGCCAACAACCACAACGTGCCACTCGAGCGGTCCAGATGCACGGAAACGCATGCACATCATGTCACGCTTCACCTCCAAAAAAAAAAAAAAAAAAAAAAAAAAAAAAAAAAAAAAAAAAAAAAAAAAAAAAAAAAAAAAAAAAAGGCTCTGCTTGCAAATGTTTGCAACGCGTAGAGAGACTAGGCTGCCCTTATGTGCTGATGTGATGGCCCATCCGGAATGCACTACAAACTACAAACTACGAACTAGTTAGTTGCTCGAGGAAAACGAGGGTTGCGGGGAATCAAAATTAACACTAACATATTGTGGGGGAGGGAAGGGGGGGGGCGTGTGCCGAGTTGGAGTTTGTCAAGGGTTGTCTTTTTTTTGGTGGTTTGCGCCTCGATATCTCGATATCGGGTTGGAACAGATCGCGTATCTAGCATTCCAATTCATTTTCTGAGTGTGTTTTGGTGGTATCGATCGTTTTGTTTTGAGATCTTCCCATGTGTGTGACTGGAATGTGAACATGTCCCCGCCCCCCAAATAGGAAATACGTTTATTTAAAGAAAAAAAAGCAGGCTTATTATTGATTTTTCAACGTCGCGTTGTTGGTCGGTAGGCAGAAGAAAACAAGGTCAAAAAAAAAAAAAAGAAAGGCTCGTACGATTGTTTAGGTGCATAGATAGGTACAAGCCTAGGGGACTTTAAAAGTGATAAATGAATAGGGGAGACATACCAGGTTCAAATCAGGCCATTTTTACAGTGACATGGTGGTTCTGGGGGAGGGGCCAAATCGCGCGCTCGATTAGCGAACCGGCGTCCAAGCTTGTCGAGATCCAGAAAGATCCTGTCACAAGGCTGAGCATATTTTGGCAGCTGCAATGTTGGATGAATTAACCTAACCGGTGCTGTGACGCCATCTTTCTTTTCGACAAGGTACATTTTCCCGCCCGAGGAAAATCGTGTAGGGGGGAAGAAGATCAGGCACTGCTTAAGAACAAGAAAACAGAAGTATTATAGCAACGTATGTCTCGGAAGTAATATACGAATGTCGAGTGTCTGAATCACATTCGACGCCTCTCTCTTAAATCTGCCTACATCTTCCAAAAATGCCACATCCTCGGATCTTCGTCCAGAAAAATAAAAAGAGCTAGGTTAAAGAAGGGGTTACACCAAACCGTGCAACTCCGATAAAGAGTCGCTAAATAGAAGGGGAATCATCGCACTTGATAAATTTTTGAAAAAGAAAACCCCCCCGAGAATCGGGAGCCGAAAATTCAAACAGCTTGAAGCGGAAAGAAAAAAAAACACCTAGCACCAGGTAAGCTCGTCAGCAGAGCCAGCGGTGAAACAGATGGCCACGCCCGCCGTGCTTCAACTGCGTTTTGTTGTCATAAAACTCGTAAACTCGTGGTTGCGCTGAGCACAAAAAGTGCTGATAACCACCAGGGAAAACAACGCCTCCACTTGTCAAGGAGCTCTTATTCATCCTTTGATCGAGGCTGCCGTTGCGTTTACAGGAGAGCCACGGCACCGGCGGCAACGAGGAGGAGAGCGCTGAAGCTGGTAGCGGCACCGGCGTTGGTGCCGCCGGTGGGAACAACGGGAGGGCCGGTGTGCGCGCCAGTTGGGATGACGGGGATGGTGACGGTGCTGTTGTTGCCGGTGTAGATGGGATGACCAGTGCCAGAGGCGGAGGGACAGATGGTGGTGGTCAGCTCAATCGACTTGGTGACGACAGCAGGGATAGGGGTGAATTCGACAGTGGTGGAAGTGGTGGTGGTACTGGTGGTGGTGGTAGTGGTGCTGTTCTTGGCGGGAGAAGGCGTGGGCGTGGGCGTGGGCGTAGGAGTAGGAGTAGGCGTCGGGGTGGGAGTAGGAGTGGGAGTGGCAGACTCGAGACCACCGGAGACGCTGTAGGCGGCGGCGCACGCAGCGAGATCCATGGCGTTAGGGCAGCACCAGGTCTGGGCGCGGTGGTCGTGGGTGCAGTAGTACCCGTCGTCGCAAGAGTCTGTGGTTGTTGGTTAGCATCTGTTGGTGGAGGTTGTCACACGCGATATCCAGCGCAGGCGTGCTCATGCGGGATTCACATACTACCAGAGCCGTCTCGGCAGCAGTTCTGCTTGGCACCAGGGTTGTAGCAGTGGGAGACGCCGTCGTTGGAGGGGCAGTCGGCGAAACCAGGGCCGCAAGCCTCGGCGCAGGTGTTGCCGGCACCGCACTTTGTGGTCTCGGGGTTGTAACCAGGGCTCTGGCGGCGCATGAGGCTCAGGTCAGGCATGACGGCGAGGCGGTAGGGCTGAGCCTGAGCGGCGGCAACAGCGGCCATTGTGGCGACGGTGGCGATGGTGGTCAAATGCATTTTGAAAGAATTTACGGGCAAGCTCGTTTTGTTGCGTTTCGAGGTGAGGCGTAAAGTGCGTAGAGAGGGTAAGCTAACACAGCCCGTGTAATAGAAAGTGGTATAAGGAGTGGAACGAGTATTGAAGAATACTCTTGCTTGGTCTAAAGAGACGCGAAAAGAAGGCTGTGTAGCCGCTCAAAGGCGATTTGCTGGACGAAGGAAGATTATATGATGCGGATGGGAGGAGGAGGAGGAAGGTGAGGCAAACGGGTGGGTGAGATGTGTATATGGGCGTTTTTGGGGCGGTTTGAGGGGGGGGGCCACGGCAGATTTGGGAGGGGGGCGTGGATGGTTCCTGGGCGCGGGTGTGAGCAAGGCAATTTCCCCTAGTGTGCAACGTGCATGGTGCCTGAGGGCCATCCCGGCGCCCATCCATTTCTCGAGGGGCCACAAATCACTAGCCCCAACGCTTGCGGCGCTAGACGGGCCACGGGGAACATGGACATCTTTTTTGGGTGAGACTTTTGTCAAGTCGTCACCCTGGCGAGGGAAGCGATTGGAGCCACGATGGGCACGACGCAGAAATAAAATGGCAGAAAAAACGAAATCAGTCTGAGGGGTTCCACAGATCACTGGTACACTTGGTGCAACATTCAAAATACCTGTTTGCAGCGACCGACAGGCTCCTCTGAGGTACCGAGAATAATTACCTGCAGGCGCCCACCCACCAATTGAATCAGGAGGCCTTGGTGCTCTTGATGCTCTCTGAGTCTCTGGTGCCTGGACTCAACCCATTGCATGTCTCTGGCGATGCTCCCTCATCTCTGTGACTTGTACATCGGGTGTACCTGCGATGACGTAGGCAGCGCGCCGTTGTAGATAAATGCACTACTTTCGAGCTTCATGAATCTGACTGTGTATGCACAAAAAGATGGTCAAGCTTCACCGTGACTCATCGCGGCGCGTGCATAATTCGCGCAAGTCGCCAATTCTTGTGCAACGTGGAAATCTCTTTTCTCACGTACCACGGCCGCGTTTGTTTCTGTGAGACCAGGCTTGTTCTACTGGTAGAGTCGCCATTCCGGGCATCTCTGTGTAGACTGCGGTCTAGTCATGCCAAATGGCTCATACCGCATTCTCTTTTTTTTTTTTCCCTTACTTTGCAACAGCACTGTCATACTGGTAGTTAATTCTCTACCCGTCGAGTGTCATCGCCGTTTGCATATCCGTCCATGAATGAAGCCTTTCAGCCTTTTCGCTTGGCTAGAGCAAGGGGTGGGTCATGCTCATTTCCCAAGCGTCCAAGACCCGCCAAGTTTGCATAATTCGTCAAGACAATTGGCCAGCCACCAGCCCTTTATAATGGAGCTAGCCGACCGCTAGGCCTGTTCCTGAACCAGGCCAATACATACCTACCTAGGTAGGTACCTAGCTGAGCAGGTGCCCTATGTTAGCGTCGTCGAGCCAACCAGCGTGCTGCACGTCGCTGGTACAGTGGTACCTGCATCTGCTGTATTTTTAATAAACTTCCGGTCGGATATTTGAGATAATTACCACGCGAATGACACTTGTACTATCCGTAACCAGCCAACCAGCGATGAGCAAGTGAATAATTTTTGTTTCTCCGTTGCCAAAAGAAAATCAACCGCGGGCCGCCGCCCAAGCCAAGCCCGTTTCGGCCCTCGGCCAGCGCATGCATGCGCCTCCACTGCACTTTGACCACGAGAACGCGGGCCAAGTTTCAAGTCCTTTCTGGTGCCTGAAGTTCCATCGACAATCGATTACTTTTTACCGCCCGGTGGCGATTTTTCATCGCAGCCTCTGTGGATTAGAACCCGTGTCCGTACCATATCATTGCGCCATTCGCTCGCGACAAACGGACCACACACCGTTCTTGTGTTCCATTGTCTTCATTGTTCACTCCCACCGCCACTCGCCAAGACTCACTCACCTGTCTTGCCTCTCTCTCAATACCGTCCAGGTCTTAATTAAGTATCAGGCTTCCTCTTCTTCTTGCTCTTCCACCTCCACTCTCACCGTTTTACCGCCCTCTCATGCGCTTCGATGGTTGCACTCTTCCAGCGCATTGATACCCGATCTGACGCCCGTTTCGTTTCACATGCTCAGGCACACCACCAACCCGACACACTTGGCACCGATTCTCTCTATCTATCTTCCAGGCTATCGCATGTTATGATGTTACCCACCCAAGTTCTTCTTTCAATTTCGGTACTCTTTGTAGCTCATTGTAGGTTGCACGTCTGGTCGCCATCCAATAGCCGGTTCTAGATCGCCATAACATGCAGGTTTCCTCGGCGATTTTGAGCCAAGTGAGTGAAAAAAGCTATTTTAACCTGTACCGGTGCAGTTAAAAGACGCTCTCTTTCTTTGTTCACATTCTCAACACCAGCACTGACACCTCGGTGACATGAAATCGGCCTATTGTCCATGCAAGCCAACACGCGTAGACCGTCGAGAATTCGCAACGACCCTCAGTGTCTCACTTTTATGTGCCCTTGCCCTGTCACCCAGAAATCCAGGGCTCATTATCAGAATCATATTTTCTACTCCGTGCGTGCGTTGTCGGTGTGTTGTACCAGTACTGCACCTTGACCCCCACGAGTCCCTCCAGCGCAGGTCGTCGGGAACCTCGTGCTTCTGTGAGAGGACCACAGAAATTTTTTGAAGAATCTTTCTTAAGTCAAAGAGTTTAAAGAGTTTCGTGTGGCTGTCACTGCTGAGATTATGCCAAGCGGCCACAGCGCGACTTGTAGCATGGACAACAGCCACTCGACAAGTTGACATTGTGAAAGACGCTTTGAAACCTATGCATAAACACTGCAGCTTTCCAGAGAAAGCGCACTGGCGCTTATTATGCATCCCAGTAGATACAAATGCCGCATCCTGCTGGTAGAATCCAGCGTTGGCCCATGTTCTCTCAGTGTTGGCATCTCACCTAAGAACCTGTCTCAAAATCCTAGCAAAGCTGCGTAATTATTCATGTGCCTTACTAACGTGTCCTGTCTCACCGGCCCATGGTCTTAAGCGATCGTCGTAAACCCAATATCATGCCAGAGGAATAATGAAGTTATTCTGCTCCCTGTGATTGTATTTCAATGGGGGAAAAGAGAAGAAGAAGAAAAAAACCATAACATTAGTCTTCTCCTCTTATTGACTGTTTCGCGGTCACCACACGGTCCCCGTCATCAAACTTAATTTCCCTCACGATGCGCCCACAAGGGTGCGTGCTCGCCCTGCCCTTATTATCACGGCTTGCCGACTCAGACCTCCGGTTTCTTAATTACATGAAAGATTAAAAACGGTTAAGCCAATGTGGCCGGTTTTATCAACTGCAATGCCATCGTCATAATTTTCTTTGCTCCAGAGAGTCAAATCTTATTAAACAGCACGCCCTCACGGTGTAGCGTGTGGCTTGCCTCGCCTCGGCGGCGACAAAACGTGGCTTACTCTGTAGATTAGTTCGCCGCAGCATACATAATAAATGCCATCAAGTCTAGAACACCATGGGTCCCGTGGAAACAGCCTTTATTCAATTATTATTCGGCGCTCATGCCGCCGTTCAAGCTACATCGAAACATGGTACCGCTCCAACAAAAGCAACACCTTCAACGATTCAAACCGCATCCCTTTTCCTTCCCACAGTTCCCATCCAGCCCTACTCCCCCTCATCCCCTCCCATCTTGGCAATCCACTTGTTCATGTGAGAGTACTTGTCCTCGAAGGTTCGCTGCAGACGCTCCCCCGCCTCGTACATGGGCTGGCCCGGCTTCCAGTACGTGAAGCAATTATCAAAAATCTGTCGCACGTCGGCGGCAAACTCCTCGTCGTCCTTGTACACCTTGCCGTCCATCTTTCTCTTGATCGTCATCAGGTCCATTGGCCGCTTCACCTTGTCCAAGTAGTCGGGTACGCCGTCCTCTTCGGGCTCGACGGCATCGCGAAACGGGCCGACAAGACGGGTCCAGAACCCCGGCCCCGACAGCATGCGCGTCAGCAGGTCGGCGCAAAAGCACAGCTTGGACTCCGTCGAGAATGTGCGCCCTTCGAGGTACGCCGCCCCGGATCGTCTCTTTTGCGGCTTGGGCAAGGGCGTTCTGTTCTTGGCCGCCGGTGCCGAGTCTGCGCGAACAAGGGCCGCTGGTTGCGCAGGCACGGCACTCACGCGTCTGTTCCGTTTAGCACTGGCAAGTGCGTCCTCGTCGTCTGCGGCCGCTAGATAGTGTACGTTTTTCCGTGTTGCTGTCCCTTGTGATCGATCGCCG
Source organism: Beauveria scarabaeidicola (assembly GCA_037289395.1). Lineage (NCBI taxonomy): Eukaryota > Fungi > Ascomycota > Sordariomycetes > Hypocreales > Cordycipitaceae > Beauveria > Beauveria scarabaeidicola. The sequence continues at coordinate 13,721 of JAEIJG010000233.1, read as the reverse complement.
AGGCTGTTGCGCTCGAATGAGCTCATGGCAACGACCAGCTCGCTCAGCACCTCTTGCGGCAGCGACTTGGCAAACTCGGCCCTCGCGGCCGATGATCTCATATACTCGGCTGTCCACGATAGAAGAAGCTGTCTAATCGCCGAGCCCTCTGGGGCTTGCTTCCAGACCTGGACCAGCAACGGCGTCGAAGGTATGCGCGACGTACTTCTCCTGCATTCCATCATGGCGTCCAGAGCCCGATCGCATAGCCCCTCGATCTCGAGCTTGTATCCTAGGTTCCACAGATTGACCAGCGCTTCGTATGATGGTGTCACTCTCAGGTCGGCAATAACATCCCCTGTAAAGAGAAAATGCTGCGCCAGTCCAAATACCTGCACCGACGTGTCAGGAAGTTTGACAATGTGCTCGAGATTCTCTTCGTTCTTGTGCTCGTCGAAGTATCTTCTGTAGTAGCCGCTTCGGTAGCATAAAAAGTCCTTCTGCAGACCAAAGGGCTGCTCATCTGGGCCAACCAGCAGTATTACAAAGGTCGGGTGTGGTTTCCTATTCAACGTAAGAGCAGCGATTCGAAGTCCGTACTTCTGACAACTTACAGCCATGAAAATCCTGGGGCGTTGGCTACCATTTTGACCGGTATCGTGTCAGCGGCAGATTTTTGCTCGTGGGGTGGCTTTTGCTCGTGGGGTGGCTTTTGCTCGGGAGTTGGTTCCGGCTTGAGAGCTGGTTCGGGCTCGGCGGCGGGAGCCGACTGGGCTTCCACGGGCTGGATCTCCGTTGATGCCACCTCAGCGACTACCACCATGTCGTCCGACATTGTCATCCTCCTATCAGCCGCTACAGTTAGATTTCAGCTGAGTGAGTCGGAAGACCGAGGGCTGCGGAGGGCTGTTGGCCAAAAACCAAAGGACAGCAAACGGATCACACCACCAGCGTCCACTCTGGCTTCTGGGTAGATCTCCATGCTCACCGCGTCTCGTTGAGAAAGAAAATGAGATCCATTATGAGTTTCGAAAGACAAAAAATGAGATCAATGCATTTTCAGGTGAAATAGGATGAGTTCGGGGTGTCTGCGTTGGGTCACGTACCTTGTGTGCTCGCTCTTGGCTCTTTGTCAAAACCAAACGATCATTCACAGAGCCATATGCCCTCCAATAGCATTCTAGTTGTCTTTTCTATGTTTATGTGAGATTAAAAAGCCTAAATCAGATGAGATCCCGATAATTGGAATCAATTTGCGGCCATAACCGATGACTGCCGAGACTTTGGTTGGGATCCTGTTACTGTGAGTGAGTGGCACTAGGAAGTGCAAACGTGTGTATGATTACGTAAGCATAAGACTTTGCAGGGTATGAGACCATCTTGACTGGCATTGCTCGATTGATTTTGGAAGGAAATTTTTTTGGATTTTTCGAGTCTCACATTCAGGCTGCATGGCATTTTCAGACTTTAAGAATCCTAAGTCTATCATAAGGAAGCTGGCGACAGTTAACTGGGTCGCATCAGCAACAGAAGCCATCAGATCTTTTCGACAGAAAATCCACTGACAACTCACGAGTTCATTCTCCGAATGCGTGGTAGGAAGGCCTCTGGGGGCCTGGACACATATTCTAGGAGGAGCCGTTCGCGCTATACAAATTATGGCCCGTTTTCTATTCGTCCATCATATCTTGCTCAGCCATTTCATTCCCTTGCCCCTAGACTGATCATGAGTGTGCGTAGACCCTCCGGCGCATCACCAGCCAACCCCAAAGCAGTCTTCCCTTCATTGTCTCTGTGATTAATGTCCGCCTTGCCTGATTCAACGAGTGCCGATATACATTCGCGAGCGCACGACTCATCCGAATTCCCATCAAACGGGTTGAATACTTGATGCAGCGCCGTGCGTCCATTCTCATTCACTGCCATCGGGTTCATGCCATGCCCCATGAGCCAAATCACCGCATCGACGTGGGTTGCAGAAGCTGCTTCGTGTAGTGGTGTCCATCCCGATGTCCATAAGTCTGCCACTGGAACTCTCAACTTGCTGTTGAGAAAAGCAAGAAGTTCTAGACCGAGTCCAGGGTCTCCGCTTGTTGTGCTTATTCATTCATTCAATTACTCCGATTAGCCTATATACGGCTTTCCGGTACGGATTACCTCTATAGTATATATGTTGTGCTTATTAACTAGAGTCCAGTCGGTTGTAGATGCCTGATACAGAAGTGGATCCCTCTTTGAATTATAACCCCTAGCTGCCAATCGGATTAACAATTCTCCTTATCGGGGAAGGCGTGATAGCCATTTCATAGGACTCCGCGACCACTCGTGTTACACTATTGTGATACTTGTCCTAGCAGCTTCTTTAACCATTTATTGCCACCACGATGTCTGAAGAAGAAATCAAAGCTCTAAAAAAACAGCTCAGGGAATCTAGGGCGCGAGAGGAGAATGAGCGACACGAAAAGGAGCAGGAGCGACGCGAAAAGGAGCAGGAGCGACGCGAAAAGGAGCAGGAGCGACGCGAAAAGGAGCAGGCACAGGGTTTGCTCCGCGACACAACGCTTCAAGAATACCTAACAGGCTGCCAGGAGTTTGTCTTATCCAAGGTTCATCTCGTCACCGATGGCTATCTTACCACCAAAGCTCCTTCTACCAACCCTGCTCGAAAGCACTGCCCGACCCTTCTAGTGCCTTGGGACGACTTTATTCCGGCACAGACCGATATGATTCAGCTAATCGACCAGATTTTCCCCCACGATAAGCGACTATTCGAGAGTTTCCATTTCCTTGAGGCTATGGGCAATCGCATAGATGCCTGGCGTGTACGGGACGAGGCTTCTCTTGTCAGCGTCCAGCACAATACTATTGAAGTCCCTGTGCGCATTATTATGTCTAAAATCAACGACTTTGATCCTGAGAGGTACGGTCTCGCTGTCCCCCAAGAGGTCGAATTCCAGACAACCGCGAGTAGCCTCCGTGACTCGACCGATACTAGGGATACTACGAAGCGAGACGAAAAGCTACGGACGGACCAAATTTGCGTGTTTCGAAACTCAGCTCACCAGAAAGATATTGCACTTGTCATTGAGTATAAGGCACCTCATACACTCCACACGACGCATTTTGAGCAGGGACTCCGGCAGATGAATATTTTTGAAGAAGTCGTTAATACGATGACGATACCGACCGCTGAGCCCGAAAGGTTTAAACACTACGCCGAGCTTCTCTCGGCAGCCGCCGTTACACAGACGTATCACTATATGCTGGAGGCTGGGTTGGAATATGGCTATTTGACCAACGGTGACGCTATTGTCTTTCTCAAGATTGACTGGACTGAGCCGACGGTGCTTCGCTACCATCTTGCACGACCGTCGCGCGAGGTGCTAGTGGACCAAGATGCTGCTTGGAGTAATGCCGTCTGCCAAGTCCTTGCATTCACTATGATGGCGCTCCAATCGAGCCAACATAGCAACGATGAGCGCGTGGCCGCAGCGAACCAGTGCAAAAAATGGGTGGTCGATTTCGGGTATATTTTGGACCAGATTATTAAGGAAGAGGAAGAGAGAGAAGAGAAAGCTGCCAAATCGGGCCCAACAACGCCTACGGGGAAAAAGCATCGCCGTGTGCCGAGCAGCCCGGATTGGCAAAAGACACCGGTCAAGAGGACTAGGCGAAACCCACGGTCGCAATCCCCAGCCGAGCAGTCAGACCGGGTGCTTCGGTCACACAGACGTGATGGGCCTGGGGGAGGAGGGGCAGGCTCCGGTGAAGGAGGTCTCAGCCGGGGGGGCACTTCTGGTGGTGATGGTGGCTCAGGCGAGGCAGGTGGCAGTTCCGAGGGATTTTCCACTGCTGGGGCCTCTTCACGATTTGCGCCTGGCGGCGGCGGCGGCGGCGGCGGTGGACAGCAAAGGCAAAGGCAATACTGTACATCATCATGTCTCCTGTCGCTCGTCAACGATGGGCCGCTGGACAGCAATTGCCCTAACGCGGCGTTGCACCGCGAAGGAACACTCGCTGAGCTCGACGCCAAGAAGCACAGACATGCCGTGCTATATTCACAGTTTATAGTCCTGTTACAAGAGCAGCTTTGCCAAAGCTTAGAGAGGGGCGTTGTGGTCCTCGGAAAAGAAGGTGCCTGTGGTGCCCTGTTCCAGATCACACTGCTGCAGTTTGGCTACACCTTCATCGCCAAGGGTGTTACCGGAGGACGTGTGCCAGGCTTGGAGAAGGAAGTGGCCGTCTACCAAAAGTTGCGGCCTCTGCAGGGCCACGGCATCCCCGTATGCCTCGGGTCTATCGACCTCAGGCCGCTAGGCCAGGTTTATTTTTACGATTTCGATGTGCGTATTATCCGCTTTATCCTCTTGTCTTATGGTGGCACCGAGGTTAAAGCAAGCGAGGACAAGTCAAGGGCACACATCATCAGTATAACCTCGTCTATCCTCGACAAGATGCACCGCCTTGGGGTGGTCCACGGCGACGTCCGGAGGCCTAATGTGCTGCAGGGGCCCGGCGGAGAGATCAATCTGGTCGACTTTGACCGTGCTGTGATTCTACCAGCTAAAAACACCCGAAGCACCCTCAGTGCAATCTCGCCTAATAAGCGGAGGCGGCTTGTAGGGCCTGAAGAGGATGAAGATACTTGCCTGCCAGCGAAGGCAAAGCCGCTCTTTTATTTCGCATTTCAGCAGGATACTAGTAATGCGCTTAGTCTCTTTTCTCTTGATTGTGGCAGGATTATTGACAGGGAGGAGGTATAAGCTTAAAGTTCTTCGTTCAAGCTGGCCAGTCTCTCTTTTACTTCCAGTGCTGGCGCCTCCTTCAACACGCTTTCCTTCGCTAGATAATGTCTCGACGACGACCTCGCTCTAAAGTAAACCGGGACCGCCGAGCCGGCCTACTGAATCGACAACAGCGGATGTATAGCAAAGCCAATTCATTCGCGCAACTATAATGTCGATATACTTATAGCTATCAGAAGACCAGACGGCCAGCTCTCCAGATATCAGTCCCGTCCTAGTGTCACGAAGCAGTTTCTCAAGTCGACGGATAGTCACCTTGTCAGGCCAGCTAAAGTCCAAAGCTACCAGAAAGGGGGGAGTTCAACCAAGATGACACAGTCTACTACTAGTCCATCACCTCCCAATCCCTTCGTCATCCGCTGGGTCATCCAGTGGCTCAGAGCCGACGTAGGCTGAGCCAGTATCTCGCCAGTGGATCGATGATTTCCCGCTGTCACCTCCCCTTCCTTGTCCACTGTCGTTTTCCAATCTTTTCCCGGACATCGGTGAATCTGAATTTGGTCTACCTGCAGATGCCGAGTACGTGTCGATCGTATGTTCCTGCCACTTGATGTTACTGGCAGTGTAGTATCTCCCTGTGCTGGGTTAATTGCCAGCAGAGCTGTTAGCTGAGTTGCTAGGCTTGTCCCTATGCCAGCAGATTTAGCACTAACATGACTGTGGTTCCTAACATCCACAGCTACCATATTCGTAGTGGCCAGCACCCCTCCCTGTTACTACCTAGCATTGCCAGCACACTACCGACTCTACCGTACACTGGCCATTGCATTGCAAAGACGCTGGGTTTCCTTTAGAGCGGTTTCTGCACCTATTTCAGGAGACGGCGACCTTGTATTCGTTATGGCCTCAAGTCGGCGAATATTCTCCACGATAAGTGCCATTTTTATGGTTTTTTTTTTTTGCGTGGTCTTTTAGTATATATAGTGGAGGATGCGACGACGGAGCGGCAGCCCGCCTGGTCATGTATTCTTGAATGTCTACCTTGAGCGCGAGACGGAATACTCAGATCATCATCTTTTTCCTTTTGAGTCTCTCGTCATTGAAGCCGCTACGTCTTGGTGGCTACTTATACCTTGCCGCTTGAAACCCACATCACGCCGCAACGCCAAAACCACAAGCCACATTGTGCCTCTGTTTCCCGTCGTCGACCATCATTCAGATACCGACAGCTTCAATCAGCAGAGACCCTCGAAAGCAGCCGCCCGCACACCATGAGCGTCTCCGCCTCCGCCGCTCCTCCCGCGCAACCTCCTCCTCGACACCCCCGCCGCCGCCGGCGGCCTCGCGGAGACGTCGCCGTTTTCCCAAGCAGCACGAGCGCCTCATTCTCTAGCACCTCCCGTTCAAGGACACCGGCACGTTTCACGAGTGGCTGCGCGGCGGGCCGGTGCAGGGCTCGTGGCGCGAGTTCCAGCGCGGCCTGCTCGCGCGCGCGCGCGTGCCGGCCGACCGCCCGGACCCGGACCCGGACCCGGACAAGGCGAGGATGGCGCAGGCGAACCAAGGACGCCATCAACACGCGGTCGCAAAAGTTTCTCGTCTACCACCCGGACAAGAGCGGCTGGCCGCCCGAGGACCACTATATTCGGTTCATGACCACTGTCATTTTGGATTCGCTGCTGGCGAATCTGTGGCCCGATTCGGACTGGAAGAAGAGGAACATTGACATTTGCAAGGCTGTGTATGAGGTTTTGTTCTGTCTCATCGCATTATATGAACCAACAAGCTCCACCCAGCGATTCGGACTAGAGGCGCGAGCTTTATGTTTGTCAAACGAACTCTGTACACTCCAAGCCGTCGGTTAGTCGCTGGTGTCTGTACTTGACAAGAAACAGGCCCGGCAGTCGGCAGGGAACAAGCGGCTCTTCTTTCTCACATGAAAGGCTTTGTATTCTTGGCGCTAAGTAACATGATGGTCGCTCTGCGCGAGCGGTGGTATATAAGAATTTATGCAGTAAGAACTCGGTTGTTCAATCAGCCTCCTTTTCGCAAATCACTTTACATTCTGTGAATCTTCTCCTCATTCATGTACTTCTCGAGGCCAGAGTTGAGGTGAGCCCACCACTCGAACAGGAAAGAGTTGCAGATGAGCTTAAACCAGGGTGTGAACTTGAGGCTGGGGTCCTCGAAGAGCTGTTTAAGGCGGTCGGGGCTGACGTATTGGGTATCCTGAACTTCGTTGGGGCTGGGATTCAGGTCGACGTTGGCCTTGATGAAGAGAATGTAATCGACTAGATGCAACTGGTTAGCCTGTATCCAAGACCGGAAACGCGTGAACTGGCTCGTACTCTCGTGCTCGCCCCATTTGCCATCGCTGGGGGCCTTGTAATGGATGCGGGTCAGGAAGCGAAAGTTTTCAAGGGGAACCTGCTCCGTCTTGATGCCCAGCTCGTGGTCGAGCTTGCGCTGAGCGGCGCGCTTGACGCCCATGACGGCGTCGGGGAGGTTGGAGCCCGTCTCGCCGGGGATGCCCAGCGGGTGAGAGCAGCAGGTGTTTGTCCACATGTCGGGAAAGGTAATCTTCTCGGAGGCGCGCTGCTGGAGGAGGAGCTCGTTCTGGTCGTTGAAGAGGAAGACGGAAAAGGCGCGGTGCAGGAGACCCTTGTCGATGTTGGTCATGAGATGGCCTGGGGAGAACGAGTTAGCGATTTGAGTCCGCATGACAGGCGCGAGCGGTTTCCGCCAACACGCTAGGCGGGCATGAATGTGCGACAAGATGTCTGACGTTGGGCTGAATGCGATTGATAGCACGTACAGAGTTTCTTGCTTGCCTGCCCAATAGGCTTGTCATCCTCATCGAGGACGATGCAGACCTCGTCCATCAGACGAATCTGCTCCTCATCGTGGCCGGACAGCGCCTCGGAGGTGGTGTCAATGTCTGGGAATAGGCGGAGAATAGTATCGGCAGTGATGGGCTGGGCTACCGTGGTGGTGGTGACCGTTGTCGTGGTAGACATGGTTGTCGGTTGTTGGGCAAAAAGGCGGGGGAACAACGGGCGTTGTTGCGCAATGCTCAAAGACGTCGGCAGAGGGGCGATTTGCACAGTTAATAGGCTCGAATAAAGAAGGATAAATCACGAAAAAAAAAAAAGGATAACAATAAAGTAGGGTCGCGTAGTGACAAGCCGCGATAAGAGACGAAGCGTGGGGAGAGAAAAAGTTGGTCAAAAAAAAGGGTTGGTGGAGTGAAGCGGCGGTTTAATGGCGACCCCCTTCATCCCCACAATCTATCCAAGTTCTCTAAATGAGTATTGACAACTGCAAGTTTGCCCCTCCTCCTTAACTTTCAGCTGGACATTTTCCCTATCCCGATGCATTTTGGTTTCTCAGCCAGCCACCGGGGCCAGCTCGTTGTTGTATTTACCGTGTTCGGGGTAATCTCGAACTCGAGTTCGGACAATGCCCCGCACTGATAGGAATTGCGCTGGCCAGTGCGCACTCGAATGGCGGCCCGCTTCAACAAACTAGTAGTAGTCAACTGAAGCAACGGCGACTCGGGAAAATCACTCGAGGTACAGAAAGAACAAAGCCACTAATATCCGAGTCAAATCATGGGATTGGCTGGGGCTCAATGAAAGCCGTTTTCCAACCACTAACTAGAAATGATCCCCACAGAACGTGCAACGCTTCTTGCCGTTAGATGTAGCATGAACCAGCTGTATATGGGCCTGAATTCCAATGCTCTCGATGACGGTGAGGTTTGCATCTTCCTTGTATTAATTTCATTCATGGGGGGTTACTTTTTTCACCCTCGGCGTCCTCGGCTCCTTCGGTTTCGTCGTAGCTATGGTATTCCTCCTCTGCCTCCTCTTCGTCCTCGCTTCGCCCGACGTCCTGTCCCAGAATGATATCCTCGCTGCCCTGCCACTGTGGAGGCGGTGCCGGGAGAGAAGCCTCATCTTCGTCTGCCCAGCCATAGTCCTCATCCTCGCTATCAGGCACCTCGAGCTCCGTCTGTCCGATTTTGCGCTTCTGCTGCGCCGCGGCCGCTATTTCCATCGGATGGCTCGCCTCGTACTCGACACCTCGCACGCCCATCTGCGCCCGAATCCGTACAATGTGTTAGCCAAATAACTTGCAGGGGCGTCTGAAATGAGCGTGCATGATTGCACCTACCGATTCCACGGTGAATGCTGAAGCATTGTCAACCACGTCCATCATCACGCGACCATCCACTTGTTGCACGCCGGCCAAAAAGACACTATGCGGTTTTCTGCCTTCCCAAGACCAGTTTCTGAATAACACGATTCGTGTAGATATACCTTGCTCCCAAACCGTTGCGTTGACCGCCGGGACAAGAGCAGCCCCGTGCTCTGACTGCATCTTGGTCGCGCACTGGGACAAGATCACGACGGCACAATTTCGAGTTGCAGCGAGCTTGTTGAGGAGCGACATTATGGTCTGAAGAGCTTGAATACGTTTTTCGGACGGAGTAGTGCCTGCCCGTTTCCAGTCAGCACATAGCGTGGTCACGAACGGGGTTTCCGTACCTGGGGGCTGCTTGGTCTTTTGCTTGCTGGCATGCGACCGAGGCAACGCAGAATTTATCAGAGCAGAGATGCAGTTGACAACTATCAAAGATGTGCCTGCTGGGATCGTTGTGCTAGATGGGCGCGATAGGAGCGCCAAGAAATGAGGGAGCGTAAAGCAAGAGTAGCGAGTGAAGCCATCGCCGTTTGAGGCCTTCTCTGTAGCAGTCTGGTCTGTGGCATCCGTTTCTTTGCTCAACTGGATCTTTTTCAAAGCAGCTGATAGTCTCTCGTCTGGTGTCTTCTGGAAGCAATCTGTGTAGTTGAAGAATTAGTGACCGATGCGTCGATGGCTATGCATTGACGAGCTGGAACTAACCAATCCAGACTGCACCACCGTCTTTGCTGAGAGCATTTGCGGCCAACTGGGTTCTGCATACAAATTAGTCCATAATTATGCATAGTTTTTAAGAATCTTGTCCTCACGCCAGAGCTGTTCTTCCGCTACCTGGGGGACCCCATATCTCGGTCACCTGCCCGCGTCTGATGCCACCAGGCTGGGACTTTCCACGACCATATATCTCGGATGAGGCTAAGAGTGGCACCAGGATCTTATCGAGAGCCTTAATTCCCGTGGATATGCAATCTGGCCCCTCCTCCTCTAGCTCCTCGAGCACCTGGGACGCTGACACAGTTGGCAGCCGATCTGTTTGCAGGTTAGCTTGGGCTTTTGAGCTGCGTACTTGAGAAGTCATCATACGCGTATTCGATATATCAAAACTGGCAATATCATTGCCATGAATTGAATAATAGTCCATTATCTGGCGACATGGCCTTGAAAATGCGGTAGACTTGGCTTATTCAAAAAGGCAATTGACCGTGTGCGGCACCAGATCGCGAACTTGACACGTGGATCACGTGATCAATTAAGCCAGCGAGAAGTTGTCATCGACAATAACGAAAAGAGATAGCAAGAAGTGAGATGGTGCTCCCTGTGGTTTAGTCTGTACTCGAAATTGACCTGCGCTTCAATTGCTGCAAGACAGCACTGCCTGTTTGAGCTTTCAAGTCGTCAAGTACCTCGTTCTCCGATGCTGCTCCAACTGGCAACTATCGAGGCCTATATTAGAACTTGCCACAAATATCCAGACTACTTTGCCAAAGTCTTTCTCTCCACATCTTGCCTCTTGAGCCGTGCTATGTTTTTTTTTTTCCTGTTTGCGGCTTTTCCCCTCGTGGAGAGCTCTCAGGAGAATGACTTGCCAACTCTATCCAGCCAAGTTAAAGTGTGGGGGAGTCGGCACCACAGGTCGCCGGCCGAATGGAGCGAAGCCTAATGCTATGGTGACTGGAATCAGGTAGAGCAAGTGGTCTGGCAAAGAACGGCGAATGAAACCTGCCATTCACTTGTTGCGGAGTCAGGCAGCAACCTGAGTCGGCTATGCTTGTATGCATGGATGCATGATGGAGTGCGTGGCTATACGGGTCGGGGCTCACCTTGGCCAAATTACCTGGATCATTGTTAATGGAAGATGAAACGGCCTGGGCCTTGGGGTTTCCTAAAGACAGCAACAGAGCTAAGAAGTGAAAATACTATTACGGGCGACAAAACTGTGCCGTCGGATATAACCTTGTCGGTACAGAAGCGCTCACAGCAACATACACGGCGACTCTGGCTCGCGCGGACTGTTGAAGCTATCAGTAGGTGTAGGTCATTGTGGCCTAGCAAACGGCACTAGGGCACACTGCGATGTCCGTCTTGGAATTGGAACACGGGGTGGTATAGTATTACAAAGCCACTAACGAATGTGACGATCAAAGAAGGTTTTCTCGAGTCTCAGTTTGTCATCTGCAACGTTGGCTTGCATAGGCATCTCGTCGATTGATCCGCAAGCAGAAACTAAAATGGCGTAATTTCGACCTTGACCCCGGAAAGAAGAAAGTTTTGTCCTATCTTTCCCGGTGGTCCATTGTCGCGTCAGCTTTGGTACATGCAGTTTCCGGAATTCATTCCATCCCCCCCCCCCCCCGCCGGCCCGTGTCTAGACTGCGGGGTTCGCCATGTTGGCCAGCACGATCCGATAGCCATCCGGATCTTCAAAAGTCTTGCCCTTTTGGTCCCAGTACGGGTTGAAGCTGGCCACGGCCTCGAAACCCTGCGCCTGCATGCGCGACACGGCCGTGCGGAACGCAGCGTCGTCGGCGAGGTAAAAGACCAGCAGGTTGTCCTCGGTCGGGGCACGACCCGCGACGTGCCCTCGCCTGGTCGTGAACTCGAGGTGGTAGGCGGCGCCCCGGCACCCCAGCATGACGCCGTCGAAGCCGGCGTGGTCGGCGAAACGGAGCAGGATCTCAAAGCCCAGGCCGTCCTGGTAGAACGGGAGGATGGCGTCGATGTCGTCGGTAGGCCGCGCAACCCGAAGGTGTGCGGTGGGCGGGGACATGGCTGAATTGCCAAGGTTGAAGATTAGGAAAAGAGCAAAGAATGAAACGATAAAAAGGTCTGGTGAGAGGGGTTTCGCCTGTTTTCCGCATTGAAAATATCACTCTATTTATGTAGCAAAATTGAGACGAGAAACGGCCTTGAAAAACGAGCTCGGGTTAGCTCTTGCCCGGTCGTGTTATAGTACTGTGTCGGAGCCACGGCGTCATTTGGCGCCGTGCAAGCGTGGCGAGATGTTACATATCTCCGAGATGCAACTGTCCGACTTCTGACCAGGCAAACACTTGGTCGAAACTACCCGTACACTCCTTGAGCCAGGATGTTGATCAACTTTTACTCTGGCTCATTGGGACGTCACGCGCGTGCCATCCCTGCTCCCCAGTCATAGCATCGTCACATCACCCCGTGATTATCATGGTCTAATTTTCTCATCACATTAGCAAGTGCGAGCATGACATGACGTACGCGTGGATGTGGCAGGCTGCGACATGACAAGGAGGGGGAGAGGTTGATCTACCCCAGATCTAGAGCCACCGTCAGAAGCCGATATCAACATCTCAATTCCTGTCAAAGAGTGACAATAGCGCAGTGTAATTTTGATATAGGGCCGCTTGCTCGCGAAAATCTTCAAGACGCTTTCGATCAAAGGGTAAATAAAGACACACCCGAATTTAGCGGTCTAGCTGGGTGGCTTTATTTTTCTCTCAATACAGTAACTAGTGCCCCGCTGGGTGAGGTTGTTAATTTTGCTCTTGCACCCCTCGGTACGAGTAATGAGCAGGTAGACTATTTACTACTCCGTACCAGAGAGGTGTATCACGAATGGCGCCGAGATTAATGCCCCAAACTGGGTCTCGCTACCTTTTGCTGGGGTCCCTGACGTCTGTACAAATCAGACTTTGTCAGGCAGACCGACACTTTACGCTTTTTATCCGTACAACAGCCAGCTATGTATCCCGTACATGGCAGTTATTATCATCTAGCAGCGGCCGGCAGGGAGAAGAGGCTGGCACAAGAAAAGAGGCTCGGAGCCAAGCTTCTTAGCCCTGCACCATTCTTGGAGGCGTTGATTCAGCCTGGCCGCGAGTCAACCTCAACTCAATTCATTCGGGCAGGTGGTAACGAGCTGTAATCAGATTCCGAGATGTGCGGAGCTCCTGGGGTTGCACTGCAGCAAGGCAGTACATACATATTTGCATGTCAGAGATGCCGATCCTGTCACCGTCAAATGGCCGTGCGTAACGGGACCGTCGTCGATTCCTGATGCCATGAGCTGCATGGAGGGAGGACTGGGTATACTGGTACGTCATGAGCATGGCTTCGCAGCTCTGTGTGCTCCTTGATTTCGCAAGTTTTTTTTTTTTTTTTTTTTTTTTCTTTTTCAAGTTGCCCCTGCTTCTCAGCGGAGTGTGCGGGTTTTGAGGCATTTCGAGAGCCCAGAAAGAAGCGGCCCCATCGTCAACAAGAAGACTCCATCGTGCTTTGGAAAGACCCCCTCCCCGTCCCAAGTGGGAGGGGGTGTTTGATAGAGATTGCTGTGATCTTGGCTTTTCAATGGGTCCTGCCAAAATTTTTGCAGAGGACAAAGGTGAACAGCAAGGTCGGGCGGCTACCCACCATGACCCCGGGGGGGGGGGGCGCCGAGCGGCGACGACGACGACGACGACGACGACGACGACGACGACGGATGTTCATCGTTGCCAAGTACTGTACCTGGATGAGGGGACGCTGCGGTTGAAACATTTGCTTTCATGCCCCCCCGGCGGCGAGCTCCATCCAACGGGCAAGGCGAGCACAAGGCGAAATGTGGGAGAGGCTAGCGGCTCAGACTAACAAAGACGACGTCAATTTCGATAAGGCTCTCTCGGCGAGAAGCACCGAAGGCGTTTTTAGAGCTAGTTGTTCTCACCAAACAAACCAGTTCGTTTTGTGTGTGTGTTTTTTTTTTTTTTTTTTTTTTTTTTTTTCTTTTTGTTTTTTTTTTCCTCCTTCGGTTCATTTGTTTTGAAACCGCTTTCGAGTTTT
>JAEIJG010000232.1:0-38902 GCA_037289395.1 Beauveria scarabaeidicola | reverse complement strand
TATTATTATATTTAAATTAATATATAATTTTCTAGATATAAGACTTCTAAGAAAGCTAGACCTTCTTATTCTTTTAATCCCTAATAATTTCTATTACTAGGAACTAGTAAAGACTTCCTAAGGCTTTAATATTATACTGTATTATAATTTTTTTATATAAGTTAAAGAATTCTTTTTTTATTAACTTATAATATAAAATAACTAGGTTATTTATAAAGAAGAAGATAATAATTCTAGCTTAGGTTATAATATATAAGACCTTAGGGTATACTTTAAATCTAAGGGACTTAAAAAAGCTATATAATTTATTATATTATAAAATTAGAGATTACTAAAGGTTATATAAGGCTTTTAAGAGCTTCTAGTACTTATACCTTTATAGAAAGCTAGGTAGTAACTAGGTATAGATTTCTTTATTAAGTATAAAGTTTAAGAAGATATTAATAAAATTATATTAGGCTAATTTTAAGTTAAAAGCTATTATTAGGGCTATTATTAAGTAAAAGATATAAATTACTAGGGTAAAAGCTACCTTTATAAGAAGGGTTATTAGCTACTAACTTTTTTATATATATAGTTAAGCTTTATAATACTTAAGATACCCTTAAGAGTTAAATTTATAAGTATATACCTAATAGAGGTTAAAAAGCCTACTTATATATAATTAGGTATAGTTATTCTTAGTTTCTACTATACTTATAAAGCTAATTCTCTAATTCTTAGCCTTTATAGCCTTATATAGTTATCCCTAAAAGGTATAAGATTATACCTCTTTATAGTTCTAAGGCGCCTCTAGTATTAAGTCTTAGTATAGCTAGTTAATTAGCTACTTAATAATATTAACTAGTATAATAAGTATTAAATTATTAGCTAGGCTAGAGCTATTACTTTTAAAGTTATCTAGGTCTATAGTTAACTTACTAGGTATAAGAGGGGTATATAGGTGTTTATTATCTACTAGTAGTAGTGTCTCTAGAGAGTTAGGATCTTTCTTAGTAGCTAGAGGTAAAAGTAGTAGTTAATTTAAGGTATCTATATTATCTAGTAGTTACTTTTAAGCTTTATAGGCTTAAGAGCTTAATTTTATATTTTATTAAATAACTATATCTAGTAAGGCACCCCCTAAGGTTATAGTAAGATTAAAGGTATTATTATTAAATAAGGAGATTATTATATTTATAATATATTTTAGATTATTATATATTATAGTCTTAGATATATTAATTTTATAAAACTACTTAACTAGTTAAAGTACTTATTATATTACCTCTTTATTTAAATAAAAGAATATCTTATTAAAAGTAATATAACTTAAATTAATTCTCTTAATTCTCTTTAGAAAAAGAACTTAAATAATATATTATATTAAAGATATAATTCTAATAAGATAACTAATATAAACTCTTTACTTAAGCTTATTAGCTCTTTTAATTATCTTTTTATATATTAAAATAAAAGCTTTATATCTAAATACCTTTAAATAAGTTAAGTTAGGTTATTAATTAGGTATAAGATATTTTTATTTATCTTAATTCTCTTTTAACTAGCTTTAAACTAGCTTAAGTAGTATTTTCTAGCTTATTTATTACTAAGAATATCTATTAAGTAAATAAATAACTATTTAGTAAGCTAGGTTTTAAAATTAAAGAGAGAGACTAACTTATAAATATAAGAGAGTTACTAATTCCTTTATTATATTACTAGACTATTTCTAGTAGCCTCTATAGTAAGAATAATTAGGGGAATTAAGCCTAAAGTTAATACCTTTAGCTTAAAGTAATTCTCTTTAAGACCTTAGGAAAGCTACTTTATTATCTATTAAAATAATATATAAATTAATATTATAATATCTTTTAGTATTATTAATAAGGGTAAGAAGAGTATTATAAAAGCTAGTCTTTTTATAAAGTATTATTATTATATAAAAGCTTATATATTAGTATATTACTAGCTATATATATTAATTAGTATTCTAAATATTACTAAATTAGAATAAATTAACTAAGATAGTTATAAAAGGTATTTTTAGAAAGCTCTCTTTATAAGGAACTTTTAAGATAATTTTCTTAGCCTTTAAAGTATTATAGACCTTATAAGGGCTTAGTGAAGATTAGCCTTTAACTTTAGTACTAACTATATATTTAAGGGTCTAGTTAAACGCCTCTTTACCTAGGTAGCTTAAATAATTATATTAAAGGTTAACTAGGCTTATTATTAATAGCTTTAAGGCTCTTAATAATATAAAAGTAGCTCTTAAGTCTTTTTTTAATAGTATTAGTAGTTATTAATTAACTTAATTAACCTTAAAGACCTTTATTACCTAGCCCTTCTACCTATAATAGATAATATCTTCTTTAGTATTCTAGAAGATACCCTTCTTCTTTAGAGTATCTTCTAAAATAAGATTTTATATTATATTAAGGTAATATATTATATTTTTAAGTAAGATATCCTTATTATTATCTAGTATAAGGTAGATATTATTAGTACCCTTAGCCTTAATAGGCTAATTAAAGATATTATAAATTTATTATTTATTTAAAGTTAGATTCTAGAACTAGGCCTTATTATTAAAGATATAGTCTTAAGCACTTAAATTAAATATTATAGAGTTATCCCTAGTACTCTTAAAGGGCTAGATAGCTATTATAAGGGAAGATAGTAGTATCTCCTTATTTATAGTTTTTTATACTATAATAATAACGTCTTATATACTCTTTAGTATTATAATAATAGCCTTATTTACCCTCTCCTTAGTAGAATTACTTTTAAGTAAGGTAAATATATTAGCTAGGTAGGTATTAGGGAGGACTATTAAGTATAACTTCTAGTGGTTAGTAAGATCTTTAATTTAATACTTTCTACTATAGAAGCTATAAAATCCTCTCTTTAAAGAAAGATAATTATTACCTTTAGAAGTAACTAGGCTACTAGCCTAGGCCTATTAAGGCTAACTCTTTAGGTAAAAATTAGTAACTATAGCTATCTTAGTAATTAGTTAGTTTAGAATAGACTTAACTAGCTATTTTAGAACCTTATTAATAATAGTTATAATATTTTTTTAAATATTAGCGTAATAATTTAAGTAAAGAAGGGAAATTAGGTCTTAATAATATTAGAGTATTACTATTCGCATAGAACGATTTTGCTATTTACACGGATGATTTATAAGCAGAAATTTCCCTACTAGCGTAGTACCTAATTTCTAGTGCATCCCCTACTAAAATAGAAGTACCTTCACAGTGCTGCCTTTTTTCTAAAGCTTATTTACTTTCTACCCCTAACGCTATTTTTGCCTTATTTTCTACTAAATAACAAAGGCTCAAATTCCGCCGCCGCTATCGCCGCCGCCATCGCCGCTATTAATCAGAAGATACCAGTGCCAGCGGCATAGACAGTGGAGGAAATAGCCTCACCATCAATTCCGTTAGAATTAGTGCCTTAATAGGCTAAATTATAGCTATTAGGACGATCGAGTTAACAGAGCACACAGGTAATACGTTTAAGCGTGCGTCGTATGAGAATATAGGCAGAATAGGCTAGAAGAATCATTAACCCGGCTCTAATGTGTATATAATCGTTAAAAATAGCGAAAATGTGTTTTTTAAGTAAATTAGCGAGTATTAAGAGCTTTAATTAGCGGCGGCGGCGGCGGCGAGTATATGTTATAGTAAATAAGTAGAAAAAATAAAATATAGTACTATTTTTAAAGATACTTATAATTTATATATAATTTACCTATAAATAGATAGACTTTTAAAAATCTATTAGTGCTACTTATAAATCATCTATATAAATAGTAAAATCGTTCTATACGAATAGTAATACTCTAATATTAATAACCTTAGTTATAGTCTACTACTTAATAATATACCTTTAGATTCCCCTCTTCTTATACTTTTAAAGAGATAGCTTAATATTATAAGCCTACTTAGTTATTATAATATTCTTAAATTTTTAGGTAAAAAGAAAAGCTTATATATAGTGTATTAGGCTTAAAATAGTCCCTATAGTACGCTATATAATAGGCACTACTAATAAAAGAGCGTGCCTCCCTTAAAAATAATAAAATAACTTTTTTATCTTTTTTATATTTTATTTCTATTATTAACCTTATAATCTAGACCCTATTTAGGTATTCTTTTAATTATTAACTATATATTACTTCCTATAGTGACTTTTCTATATTTAGGCTAGATATAATTATATCTTTCTCCTTTATAATTTTATATTTCTAATAATTTAATACTCCTAATTAAACTAACTTTAATTATTTTATATATATATATTAACCCTTAAAGGGATAATAATTTTTTATTATATTATAGACTATAGAAACTCTTATATATAGTACCTTATTACTATAGGTTTTCTAGTAGTTCTCCTTATCTATTATAATAGTTAATTTAGTTTTTCTAGGTCTCTTATTCTAGTAGCTTAATACTTTTTATACATTCCTAGTACTATTAGTATATATCCCTACCTTCTTAAACTATATATAAGTAGTCTTTATATAAAGACCTTAAAAAGGTAGTCTTAAATATAAATAGAATAATAATATAAGTTAAATAAAAAGCTATTTCTTTATTATATTTAGTAAAGATAAATTAAAGTTTAAGGTATTATAAATTAGTAGGTAATTAGGTTACTAGCTAGTCTAAGGGACTAGCTCCTAGTTATACTATAAGCGATATAACCTCTAGTTATTTCCTAGTAGCTATAGAGCTTAGAGAGCTACTCTCTCTATCTTATAGCGCTAGTGTCCTCTTTAAGTATAGTCTACTTATAAGGGTATTAGCCTTAGTAGAGGTAGTAACGTACTAAGGAACTATTAGTATTATACCTATAAGTCCTCTTACTAGGGAATAGTTAATAACTAGTATTTATAATATAACTATATTATTAGGGTTAATAAATTCCTAAATTTAGGCTTATTAAGCTTAGTTTCTAAAGTCTTAGTCTTAAGTTTTTTAGTTATTAAGATTATTAAGCTTTAAGGTAAATTTAACCTTAATATAAGCTATAATTAATAATTTTAAAGACTTTTAAAGATCTTCTTAATCTTTAGAAGTAAAATAAGGTTTTTTAAATAAAATTTATAAAGATTTTAAATTTAATTTAAACTAACTTATATTTAATTCTAATTCTATAGTTATAATAAAAACTAGATTATTTAAATAATTAAAATTAAGCTAGTTAATTACTAATTAGGCTTATAATTATTATATAGAATAGTAATTAGGTATTAAAATAATATTAATTAAGGAGTAAAAGAAGCTATAGTATAAGGGGGGATAAGGGACACCCTTATAAGGTGGGTATATCTTCTACTATAGAATATTGCCCCTATTATAGGTACTAAATCCCATGGGTCTGTCCCGTGACACCCTTCCATTTAACAGATGGTTTGTCCTCTACCCATGCTTCAAGCTCCACCATAGCGCCGTCGCCCACCGGAGCTAGGGACACCAGCTCATGGCGCTATCCTAAATAAGTAGTCTCCTCTCGGGCCAGACAGCCAGTGCCTTCAAGCCAATTCTGCAGGCTCTGGACGCCTCTTGGCCGGGGAGGGCCGAAACTTAGTATCCGGTTCGTTCTCTCGATGAACTGGTCTATTTTTTGCCAGAGGCCGCGATACATGGTAGGCGTTTGCCTAACCGTAATCAGCAAGGTGAGAATCAGTCTCAGACAGTAGAGGTATCCGTTACGCATTTCGATCGAATCGGCTCTCCCAAGGTAAAGGGGAGAGGTCTCTTCGCAATCCACCTGTTCAAGCTTCTCCTCGAGCACAGACAGCTTGTCCTGCTTCCAAGTCGCACTTGACCTTGCTCGTGCCCTTGTACCGTCACGAATTACGACGCACGCGACTGCAAAGTCCAAGCGTCAAGTGCCAGGATGCGTGCCCGTGATGGTTCGTTCTCGGCGACCCGTCATCAACAACTGGTTCGACTGAGCCCCGAATTTTGCAACGTAAGATTTGAATTCTGTTACGTAGACTATACCTTTTTTAGACTAGCGTCGCGCTAGTCACTAGCGCCGCATTAGCGTGACGCTAGCAAATTTTTTCTAACTAATTAGACGCTAGAGTCTTACTAGCTACTATAACACTATAGCCTAATTTTCGTGATAATAACAGTATACCCCTATTCCTCCTATCAACAATAATACAACCATAAAATGGAAATGCTTAATACCCTTACTTCCCGTAAGTTTCTAAGCATTAACGCAACTCTTAATATACTCTAAGATTAGTAGAATCCGCTTGGCTTTACTATTTTAAAATATAATAGTAATTATGACTATAATAGCTATTAGTATTAAGTTTACTTCTAATGTGATTAGGGCGGAGTATAATAAAATAAAAATTTTAAAATAAACTACTATAAAACTAGCTTAAAGAGGATTAATTACCCTTTTAAGAATATTATTAAATTCTCTAAGTTTAATAGAACCTATTCTATTAAAATTTAATATAATATATATAATTATCTAGCCCTATTATTACTATTAAGTTTAGCTAGAATTTATTACTATACCTAAGTTAACTTTATAAAGAAAAATAGTAAAAAAAAACTTTATAACCTTATCACTACTAAGAGTACTAATAGTTAATCGTCCTTAGGGGTTATCGCTAGCTAATTAACTAGGGAGAATCCTAGTCTTATAATCACTATATAGGACGTTTAAGTAATCTAAGGAGAGATTAGCTATATTAAGTATAGCATTAGCACCTTAATATAGGCTTTCCTTAATATCCTTAAGAATAATACTAAGGTTTTCTACTATAATATCTTTTATAGGCCTAATAGGTGTATTTCCTATATATTTTAGGTTTATTAGGACTATATTAAGTATTAGCGAAGAAATCCTAAGCTTCTAATTATAGATAATACCTATAAAGTTAATTGTTTTAATATACCGCTACTTTAAATTAATAGCGTCACGTCCCTCTATACTACCTTCTCTATAGCATTTAGTATAGTATTAAAAGAGGATTTAGATAGCTTTAAATAGTAATTAGAGTAACTTTAAGTAGTTACTAATAGGGCTAGTATCTAGTATCTAGATGTTATTATTACTAACTATAATCACGCCCTTAAAGGAGCTCTTTAAAATGTCTTTCCTACCACTTAATAGTAAATTTATATATAGTATATTAGTAAGAATATTCTATATAATACTAAGGTTAAGTGGCTTAGCCGCTAGGAAGATATAAGTGACCTACCTAATAAGGCTTAGCTTTAGGAAGCTTTTAATAAGATTACGCTGCCTCCTAATGATACTAATAAACTAGCGCGTCTGCCTCGCTAAGGTAGCTAAAGAGTAGCTACTAGATCGAATTTATAGAGAAATGCCCGCTAAACGCATCTTCTAACCCCTCTAGATATACTAGCCTCAAGCTAAGCCTAGCCGCTGCTATATAGCTTAAATAACGCTAATAGGATATTTTCTAACTAGTAGAGCCTTATCTATAGCCTTATTATAGAAGATAAATTTCTCTATAAATAGGATAAGTTTTATAATAAATAGGTATACTAGTAAGGTTAGAATTTAATTCTCTATTAAATAGTATAACTTTTATTAATTTTTTTATTAGATATCTTTAAGTATTTACACTAAATATATATACTAGTCTAATACTAATTTATAACCTTTATAACTTAAAAATACTATAATTATAGTATTATTATAAGCTTATAAGCTAAAAGTAACTACTTAGAGCTTAAGAATTATATTAAGAACTAATTAGCTAACCTCTTTATAATATATAATAAAATTATTTATATAGTTATAATATAAATCATATAATATAAGTATAAATTTAACTACTAACTCTCTAGAAGGCGTATTAACTAAGATAACTATCCCTAGTTACTATTACTTATAAGGAAAATTAGTTAGAAGGCGGTAAATAAGATTATTAAATAAGTTAATAAAGCTACTAAGCTATTAAAGAATTCTATAGTAAGCTAGGTATACTATACCTATACTAATAGCTTTACTACTTAATAAGGGCTTCTATACTACTATTTAATAATAAATTTATTAGAGAGTAGCTAAGATATTACCCTTAATGACCTCTATCGCTATTAGTGGCTTTAGGCTAGTAACCCGCGGTAAGAGGCTATCCTCGCCTGTGAATTTAAGCTAAACCCTTACCTAGTGCGCTAGGCACGGAACAACGCCGAGCTAGCGCTAACAGCTGCCTCCGGCCGCGAGCTAAGCCACTAGGAGGGCTCCGAAGCCGCCTCGAGAGCTTCGCCGGCGCCAGAGAGCTCCGTCAGCCGGCGTGGAGGCTCCAGGGCCTCCGGCAGAGGCAGCCAACGCGGCGGCGGCGCCGGCGGCGTTAGTGCTCGTGAGAGGCGTCAATTAGTAGCTATGCGAGAGCTCGTCAATTCGTCTATAGTAGCCTTAGAGGCACGCATCGAAGAGCGGCTAGTCTATCCCCCGGGGGCTTAAGTGATATAAGTTACTGCCACACCCGTTAATTATAGTTATATTTAGCCTCCTCTAATATCTTCTTTATCCTAAGTTACCTATTCCTTTAGACTATTATAGGCTTCTTTAATACCCTTATAGTAGCCTTAATAGCCGCCTTAATAGGCACTATATCTTTAATTCTATTACTAGCCTAGGCTAAATCGTTAAAAAACTATAGTAAAATTATATTACGCATATAATATAGGCTTCTTCTAATCTATATATGATTCCTTATAAAATTATATAGGGACCTTATATAGGTGTTCTAAATTAAGTATAGTCTATATAATAAAATTTAAATCTTATGTTATAAAATTCGGGGCTCGGTTCGACTAGCCCTTAGGGTGTGACCACGAGTTTTTTTAAGTCAAAGTCTTAGTCTTAGCGGAGTCCTTAAAAGACACGTTAAGCCTAAATTAGAAGCTTTTTTAAGCAGTATATCTAGCCTTAAAAATAACGATTTTTATAAATGTATTTTTTTTCTATACCCCTACTAACCCCCTACCAACCCCCTGCTAACCCCTGGCACTACCTCTATAGCTAAGGTTTTATAGGTAAAAATGAAGACGAGTCGTAGAATCACTTATCTTATTTTGTAAGAATAAGATAAGCGATCGATGACTAGGGGGCCCTGCCGGTCAACAAGGGGCCCGGCCAGTACCTCTGCCAGAGAGATTAGGTGGCGTAAGTACCGTTTGGCTCCGCTAAGGTTTTTCTGTGGGCTAAGACTAAGACTTAAAAAAACTCGCGATCACACCCTTATGTACAGTCATCGCAGCCGAGCTCAGCCAAGTAAATGTATCAAAAGAAGCCGTCGTTTGAAAGGCAATGTCATATTACATCATGCCCGACTTTATTCGATGCCATACCGCTCGACTAGATAGGTGAGGATTCTTCGACATAGATATTCGGGAATAAAGACTCAACCTTGTGCCATCGTTTATAGGGAAAAGTCCCTACCCGGAAGCTGGGCACCTGTTTGCGTGGCGCGCACAGCCCAATCACGGCCGGCTCTGTGTTGCTTGGGGGCCGAAGCATTGAGCAAAACATGTCTGACAAGACCTTTGAATAGTATGACCTCTGAATAGTATGCTAACAAGCCGCCTGAGGATTTTGCATCTTGGCGTTTTCGCAACAAGCAAGAGACCCATCTCGAATTTTCGAACCACTTTCCGCCCACGTTGCAACACCCATCGACTCTCCTCTCCAGTTCAGCAATACTTACCAGTCAAGTCCAGCAATCACAGCTCTGTTGCATCATCGGTTCAGTACAGCACTAGCGTAAGTGCAAAAGCAAATTGTGTTTGTCCAATCCCAACGCCAATGTCCCTAGACTACTCTATCCTCCTTCCACTTGCCTGTAGCATACTTTACCCCCTGTAGACGGCTGCATCCCACCCAGATCAACGGCAGGTAACAGGTCCCTGTGCACCCACATGCTCTCACCCTTACGCCCGCTTCTTGCTCTTTTGTGTCATCTTTCGGAACGCTTCCATGCCGCTTGCGCCCAAAGGTCGATGGTCGTTGGCTCGATTGCCGTCAAATGTGCTCATTGGCGCAATCGTGTAGCTTGACGGCAAGCTGGCCATGCGGGCCTCATTGTTGGCTCGCGTCGGCGCCAGCAACCTCTCCCTCTCCACCTCAGCTGCCGATTGCGCTGGGCGCTGCGTGAGGCTAAACTGTGAGCCAGCCTTTTGGCGCTGCTGCAGCTTCGCGGCGCTGAAAAGTCATGTCAGCAAATGTGCTTCATTAGTCAGGCCAGTGAGAGAAGCCAATATATTCCAGCACGGCCACTCTACGCGTCAAGCGAAGGAGAAAGAAAACGTACTGGTGGTCAAATTCTCGTGTTTCAACATGTCGCTTCTTGTAATCATCCGTCCTCTTCAGAATGGGACGACTCCACTCTCCCAGTAACCTCTCTGCCATCCTTTTGATGCTCGGCTCCGGCTTTTTGCTCTTGGTATAGAAGAGCACAATCTTACCAATTCCGCTGCTGCGAAGCGCCTCCTTCTCGATGTTAAGCTTGGTCAGCGCTGTGAATAGGTCGCGCTGGATGTTGTACGCCGGTAACGATCCGTCGCTCAAGGGCTCCAAAAAGTACTTGACGTGCAGCAAGAAGTTGGTATCAGGGTCCAGCACCGCGTGCTGCACGTTGTTGCGATTCAGAATGGCATTCACCTGCGGAAGCAGCTTCAGCTTGTGCAGCGCCGGCTGACCCACGCGCCGAGCCTCGTTGTCAGCTAAACAGGCCCTTTCCATCTGCACTTTGAGATCGGCCAGCTGCTCGTCGATTTCGTCTTCCAAATCCTGTTTCGCCAAGTTAGCAGGCCGTGTTCCCGAACGCATGTAAATTTGACATACAATTTCATCCTTCTTCCGTCGTCTTGTCGATGACGACCCGCCCTTTTTGATGGCCGCATCGAGAGCCCTGTCAATCGCACGCTTTCGCCGCTCCTCCGGAGTCAGATTTTCTTCATTTTCCGGTTCCAGCGACGCCTGTCTGATTCGCTGAGCTCGAGGCGCACGCTCGCCCTCGGCAGCGGCCCTGCGGCGTCGAGGCTTGCGCTCCTGGTCACCATCAGATCCGTCTTCCATCGTCACGTCGTCATCTCGGTCGCGGCGCTTCTTCTCGCGTCGCCCCTCGCGAGGTTTCTTTGGCTGCGCTTCTATACGCTTCCGCTTTGACACCTTGAGCGTGCGGGCGACGTCTTCGTCAATGTCAACGGGCCGATCTTCAATGTTGGCCGTCTCAGGGTCGTAGTCTTCAAATTGATCTTCGTCGACTTCGGATAGAAGGTCGGAGTCCTTGTCCGAATCCGCAGCCGCCACCTGCTCCTCAAACTCTTTCTCTTGACCATCGTCAACGGGAGGGTCTTCTCTTGCTGGGGAGCCAGCAGGAGACTCGTGATCCGACATGGCGTCAGCTGTCGTGTGGTGTATTTCGTGGAGATGAGTCGGCTAATGACTGTTCAAGTAGTGTTGGGAGAAGCTACCAATCTCGGAAGCGATACACAATTCACAGCACGCTGCTGGGTTATTGATGGGAATTTTGTTGATGATACAAACGACAAGCAGCTGCCAGGTGATGGAGAGGACTTATGAAAAATGCTGACCTAATGTGGCGCCGCGAACCCCAGTCACAGCCACAGCTCCACAAGCCACATACCTAGCTATTTGTTTACTTGCCACAATGCGGTTGCTTGGGAAAATAAAGACGACTGCTTCTTTCGCTCGCCGCCGCCGCAATTTCTCAACGGCGGCCGTTTATCAACCCCAGTACAACCCAGGGCCAGCCTCGCCAATTGCCCACCATGAATCCACGCACCGGTGAAGGCCACATGGAATGGGAATACAGTGGCAATGCGCCATGCGATCCCTCCAGTCCCTTTACCCACATCGCACAGCGAAACCCAGGCCTCGGTATGTGATTTTGCCCGCCCGCGCGGCAGCTGACAACCTTTGTTTGCAGCCGGGCGACGGAGCTCTCCTAACAATTCACAGGCGGCTTTTCATCTCCTTCTAAAGGAAGTGGACGTCTGAATTCATTCGCAGGCCTTTCCACGCCATCCAAACCACAGCCGCCCTCCACCACCCGCTTTGCGCCTCAAATTTCGGCCAAAAGTGCAGCCCCTCCCTTTCGGAACCCGGCCTTTACAACGCCACGAAAACTACACGATGATACCATTTTCTCCGAGGTCTCTGGCGCAGAGGACAGCCCGGCTCCTACGGAAACCTCGGACGTGCCCAACGACACGCCAGACGTGGACCATATGGGCGATATCTCCATGGGCGGCATCATTACCCCGACGAAGGTCAGCAAGGCGACACGCTACGGACGATTTTCACACAACAAGAAACACAGCTCCGGCAAGGGCGAGATCAAGAGCGCGCGGGACTCGTCACGCTCGGGGCTCCTTCGCAAGCGGAAGCGCCACAACCTAGACCGCGACGTGAGCAGCGTTGTGCGCTACCAGGACCACGACGAGTCTGACGGCGAGACCGAGGGCTCTTTCTGGTCCGAAGAGTGGTTAAAGAAAAATAATGGCTCGGGCAGAGGGCCGCAGCGCGGCTTTCTTGGGTCCATGTTTCACATGCTGGACGAGCACCCAAACGCCCCCGAGAACCTGCACCGGTGGATTCAACTATTCATCAATATGCTGGTGGCCACGACTGTCATTGGCGTTGGCTGGTCCATTGTGTCGACCATTCGCTCTGATATCCGCAACGCCAACGAGAGCGCGCGCCTGGATATAATGAGTAAAATCGCAGAGTGCACGAAACACTGGAAAGACAACTCTTGCGAGTCTAACGATAAACCATTCTTCCAGTCGCAGTGCGATAAATGGTATGACTGTATGGTGCAGAACCCAGAGTCGATTATGCGCGTCAAGGTGACGGCCAAACAAATTGCTGAGATTATCAATGAATTCTCCGACGCGATGAACTTCAAAGCATGGGTAGTTTTTCTTTCGTGTATATTTGACCAGTATGCTAACATCTACAGGGTTTCTTCTTTGCCATCATCATCATCTGCGTATTTGGAAACAATTTGATTCTCGGCCGCAACGGTAACAGTGGCAAAGCGACGCCGTACAACAGGGAACCGATGAAGAATGCCAACGGTGTGGGCGACGAACCCAACGTCATGTGGATGCCTGTGCAGACGCCGCGCATGAAGCGGCACGCCATGCTGGACGATGGATCTGATACCGACAGCTCCCTTCCACATTCGACGCCGCTGATGCTGCCGCATTACACGCCGAGTGGGCGCAGAAGTCCCAGCAAGGTCGAACGGGCCAGGAGTCCAATCAAATACTCGCGAAGTCCCAGCAAGGGTCATTAGCCCTTTTCTTTTCTCGTTTTCGTTGGTGCTGTTTTGAGTCTGGGCAAGGACGGACTGGGGCAAATACACCACCGGCCCAAGGCGTTTTTGTTTTGGTACTGCTAAGCAGTGTCTTTCTTTTTTTGTTTAGTCAAGTTTCGGTGTATTATTTTACGGAGCACATGATGCGTTTGAAAAGCATATAGGTCCATTCACTTTATCACATACGCAGCATACGACTTCATCGTTCTTGTTTCGCCCCTCCGAATTACCGTACCCAATTGCAGATCAGCAAACTTGGACGTATGCAGATCTGCGGCTGATTGCATGGGTTTGAGCAACCAGGCCCATGACGACATGACGGGTAACTGCGAAAGACACTGGCAGGCCACCACTTGCAGCAAGTGGCAGATGGGAAAGTTGAAAAGGCCATGTCCATAAAATGATGGCACAGATGCTGTATCATGATCCTCCGCCTTGGATGTACTTCTTTCGTGCCACTTTACTGTTAACGAGTCAGTCTTGTGATGGACTCCGAATACCGGAGACGATAGGCGCAATGCATCTACATACGGTCACACCGCGGGAATGGCAGCACTGTGGCGACTAAATTAAGATGAAACGGAAGCGCGATATGATCCGGCCCTAGGTTTATCTGTATCGATGACGGTATTGATGGCGTGTTAGCAATAACAAGCTGCTCTTATACCTTAGCTAGAAAATTCGGAGAAGGTCTATCACTCGTCTAATACACAGGGATCACATTTTGACGTTATTATTATTCGATTGGTTCGCAGCATGATAGAGCTAAAATGCTTTGATAGACTAACTAACGACTAACGGCAAAGTGAAGTACTTTTAAAGAAAGATTTAGATGCGTAGTAAGTTTTTATGTCTCGCACTCTTTTCTCTCTTCTTCCCCGCCATCTCTTCCTCTCCGTCTCATAGCTGGTGGTGATTCATAAGCCGCCGAGAATAAACCCCCCTAGGTACTCCTAAGCAAGCTGCCTTTTCTAACTAGAAGGGACAAGTGCCAGCTTTGGTTACTTTCGGGCTTTTAGAATTTTGCACCGATGCTCTGTTTAAGTTCCTTATCTAGAATACTCTCTTAAACCACACGGCGCATCAGTTTTGCACCGGCTGTCTGAGAGTGCTTCTCGCGTCATAATACCATCTCCCCACATACCAGGTACCCGCGCTCACCTGCCTTGCCTGCCTGCGTGCCTTCCTAAACCCCCGAGCTGCGCCGCAACTTGCACCACCCATTCGCATCACCTGTTCCAACCAAACATTTGCCCAATCCCGCTTGCTCCCTCTCCTCTGATAGTGTATCATTGTAGTCTGATATATTCTGATATTCGCCAAAAACCCGGCCGCCCTGCCGTTCCCAAAACTTCTGCCATTGCCATGATCGCAAACCCCCACCCTACAAACAGCGACATTCAAATCACCAAGCTGCGGCTCGCTTCTTTTGCTACCTCGTCTACGACTCGCCATCTACCGCGCACCAATTGATTCTTCGTCGATCGAATTCGTCAGCATCGTATACGGGATACCCTTTCCACCCTCGCCACTGTCTCGGCCGCTCCCGTCTGCTCTTGTTGCTTACGGGTATGAGCGACGACGCCTTCACAGCCATATCTAGCTGTCTACATCATCCGCGCATCACGCCCGACTGCGCTGACAGCCTCTGCGCAACAAGCCGCCTCTTAGCTGCAGTCATATCGACGGCTCATGTCGATATCTTTGCTCGACCCGCCGTCTTGCCACGCCTCTCCGTCGCGCCCATCTTCACCAAATCTGTCAGGCCCAACAACGGATTTTGCCATTTTACTTTGTCTGCCGCCCCGGCCGGCCATAAATTCCTCCTTCTGTCATGATGGATAATGACAGCAGCGGGAGTACTCCGTCCGGTCCGAGCAAGCCCTCGACCGACAGCACGCCGCAAGGCTGCTCCGACTCGGCCTCTGCCACCACCCCCCAGCCTCCGTCTTCGTCGTCGTCGTCGCGGCCGATCGCCCGCCCGTCGTCTACTTCTTCGGTCGCTCACAGCTCACAAAACTCGAAACGACGTCGCGGGTTGGGAATTGTCACGCCAAACGCGTGCACGGAATGCCGCAAGAAGCGCGCCAAGGTAAGGACGTGCTCGGATGTTGACTGTTATTCGATACCAGCATTCTCAATCATGCAGAAATTTCATGGTAGCGCATCTACGAGGTATACTTACGGACACTGTACGCTGACATACATAACTTTAGTGCGATGGCAGCAATCCTTGCGGTCGCTGCAAAGCCCAGAAAGTTGAGTGCGTCTACGAAATGCCCGTTCGCCAATCCAAAGAAAATCTTCGCACCGAAATTGAGCAGCTGCGGCACCGCCAACGATCCAGCGATCAAGTCTTTTCCGCCCTTGTCCGCTCGAATCTCTGGGAAGATGTTTTGGGTCGTCTGCGCAACGGCCAGTCCGTCGACAGCATATCAGACTGGCTCGGCAGCAACTTCGCGTCGGACGTTGAACAGACCAGCACACGAGGCTCTTCTCTTCCACATCACCAGACTGGGGATACCAGCATGGCAGCCGGTGACGCATCCCGTGGCCCTATCATGTCTGTTGCCGACTATGGCCAAGGACACCATGGCATGGCTTCCATGAGCCTGAGCCCTTCGCAGCCGCACGCGCCTTTCCACGGCGATTTGAGGCAATCCAGCCCCTGGCAATTTCCATCGCATGATCCCGCAGCCGCTGGATCCACAAGAAGCAACTCCCTTGCCGACGCTAGAAGCATGGCTTCTGAAGTTCACGGTCCGCCGCAGACGCGCGTTGGATATTGGGCCGAGAACATGGAGACAGATCCCGCCCCCGAGAGCCAGCTGCCGCGCTTTCGCGGCCTCGAGCAGGTCCTCTCACCTTTGAGTGATCCTGAAATGCAACGCCATTCTTCTGGTACCTGGACTAGCATTACTAGTGACGTTAACCTGGTCCATCATTTACTCGCCCTCTACTTTTGCTGGGAGTACCCCACTTTCGCTTCCCTTAGCAAGGAGCATTTCCTCCGCGACTTTCAAGACGGCCGCCGTCGATACTGTTCACCCATTCTCATCAACGCGCTGCTTGCTTTGGGTTGCCGCTTTTCTACCCAACCCAAAACCAGAGAATTCCCTAATGATCCATATTCCTCGGGCGACCACTTTTTCAAGGAGGCCCTCCGGCTCCTCAATGCCGAGACGGACCAGCACTCGCTCACGGTCATCCAGGCGCTGGGCATCATGTCTATCCGTGAGGCTAGTTGTGGTAGAGACTCAGAAAGTTGGTACTACTCTGGCCAGAGTATCCGGTTAGCTGTTGAGATGGGCTTGCATCTATCACCGGAACACGCCGATCTCGACGAGATGGCTGTACAGTCCGCCACATTTTGGGGCGCTTTCGCTCTCGATCAGTATGTTGCTCCTCGCACTATTTGTCTCCTTGCCTAATATGAGGCAGCGCCTGGTCTCTTGCCACAGGCTCCCTTCCGCAAAGTTCCTGCTTCGCCCGGCTACCGATGAAGCCAGGCATCATTGCCGACATCGAAGCGTCCTTGTGGGTTCCTTACACAGACAATGGTGAGCACCGTCACTGACTTTGTTCTCTACGCCTGCTTATAATCCCAGGTGCACCTCTGCAACGATCATGCGAGCAGCCATCCAATGTCAGATCTGTGTACAAATGTTTTTGCGAACTGAGCGAGCTTGTCCATCAATCCCTCTACATGCTCCACTCTCCCGGAAAACCGTTGACAGCGCGAGAGCTGCTCAACATTTACACCCAGTACCTCAACTGGTACGATAGGATACCAGAGTCGCTGCGGTTGGGCCATAACTTTACCCCGGCAGTACTCTTTGCACAGTAGGATTTTGTTCGCTGTCGCCTTTATCTCTAGCTAACACCTGGCAGCATGTATTATCACTTTGCTATTCTACTTTTGTTCCGGCCCTTGATCAAGTTGCGCATCATCGGTTCCAAAGTTTCTCCACGAGACGTCTGCTCGCAAGCCGCCGACGCCATTCAAAGCTTGCTCAAGTCGTACTCGCAGCTATACACGCTGCGGCAGACACCGTCATTTGTCCCGTACTTTGTGCTCACTTCGACCATTATGCACCTTGCCATCGGCGCTACCAAAGTTTCGGACCTAAGCGGCAGTGCCGATGTCGACGCCCTGGGCGAGAGCGCCAAAATTGACCCACACGCATCAGACTCGTTGGCCCAAGGTATTGCGGACTTG
The DNA here is from genome assembly GCA_037289395.1 of Beauveria scarabaeidicola. Taxonomy (NCBI): domain Eukaryota; kingdom Fungi; phylum Ascomycota; class Sordariomycetes; order Hypocreales; family Cordycipitaceae; genus Beauveria; species Beauveria scarabaeidicola. Next base: position 21,338 of record JAEIJG010000232.1, on the reverse strand, counting down.
GCCGAGATGGCGCCCTGCCACCATTTTGCCGAGCAAGCCCTCAACATTCTGCGATTTCTCGCCAAGAAGTGGAACATTGAAGTGGAATTCGGCAGCAGCAACAAGCCCGTGCCCGACGACTATGAGAAGCTCCTCAAGCCCTACACTAGTAGTCTCAACTTTTTTGCACCCAATTTCACCGCGGAAGATTTCATCTGCCGCTGGGGCACGGCGAGCATAGTCGCCGACCCCAACTTACCGTCTCCCAGTCAGGGAACGGGGCTGCAGGCCGCTGTAGACAATATCGAGAACCCGTTGTTCTGGCCCTTTCCTATGCAAGGACGGCCGATGCTGCCCACTGGAAAAGAGCTGGAACAAGCTGGATTTGCCATGATATAAACGCTGACGAGCAATAAAAGTGTATTTGGTAGGCCGGTGTTGGCGGTGTTGTGATTTTAGAAACATGAGAAAAGCTATGTACAGTCAGCTTTGTCATTCTTACTGCACTTATAGAGGGTATGTAAGCGTTTTTGAATTCTAGTCGGCAAGTCACTTCCCACCCGCAAAACGACCATTTTCTTTTCTCCGATAAAGCGTGTGACATGGACAGAGACGGGCAGCAGCATGTGCGACGTGCCTTGCGTACACTGACTGCCAATCGTTTAAGCACATGGGCAGTGTTTTAAAAAATTGGGCATTTGATGGTTCCAGTAATTTATTTAAAAGGGCGACAGCATTCATGTAGCGCAACTGTCCGGTAGCGCATATTCAGTGCGTCTCCTGCAATACAAGCAAAGGCGCCATGGCATATCTTCAGCCATGCTTTGACTGATGACGGCCCAAGGGCCACACGTTTGTAGAACGTTTGAAATGGTAGTTAGCATAATGCAGGTGTTCATCGGCACTAGTCCCTGCTAAAGTAAATGATTCCCCTTTTCTTGTATTAAGTCTATGTCACGAAATCTTAATAATAACCTAATTACTTAAGCTCTTACGGATATACTTATTAAAGACGCAGAATAATATGTTAAGACTTACTACACTTAGTTACTTTTATATTTGTGTAGAAGCTTTAGGAGATATTCTAGAAATGCCTAGATAATTTATGAATAGGTAACAATGGGGGACGCTCGACTGGTAGTTGCCCATCAAGGCCGGCTGCCACTTTGCCTCGACACATGACTTCCTCTCTCCCTCCACGTCGCATTTGCCACATTCACTGCCCAGCTGCTCACCGGGCTCACCGGGCTCTCCGGGGCGACCGTCGATGGCGCTCGCGACACGGCGCTCTCTGTCACCTCCCCTATCACGAAGCCTTGCGGTGGCATGCGCGGCTGTCTGAGCTGAGCTGCTGGTACATGGTAGTGCTCTGATCCTGCGGATTCCGATTTCGGATCCGCGAAAGTAACGGTGCGCTGCCCGCCTCGCAACACTGGCGGCCGCGAGGTCCTCATCGGAACATGCGAGGGAGCAATGGTACGTGGTCTCGGCGGCGGTCGGGGTACAAGCGGCGGCGGAGCGCGGCCATTTCGAGACGCGATTTGCGATGGAGCGGCGCTCTGCGGTCTCTGCGGTATCGGCGGTATCGGCGGTGCCTGCGAAGTGTCGATAGCTCGCTTAGCCTGTGAGGTGCTGGTAGGCTGCGGTGCAGTCCTGGTAGGCGCTGCGCTTTGCTGATGAGAAACGCGGGCTTGTGCTAATGTAGGAGGCGCGTTTCTGATAAAAGTCGTTTGTGATATAGTGATGTAATCGCCGTTGCGAGTTCTGCGACGCTGCGTGCGAGTCTGATAAAAGTAGTCTTGTACGGGTTGAACAATTACGGGCGTCTCGCGTCTGCAGTCAGGCTGACTGGAGGGGGAAGGGCGCAACGGTTCAGCACGAGTCTGCGCTGATGGCTGTCCGGGTAAAGGTGCTCGCGATGGACCAGCAGCCCGTGATGGCGGTGGCAAGGGAGCAACAAAGTGAACGCGGGGGAAGCTGCTAGCAACACCACAGCAGCGGTGTGTAGATTGACCATCTTTGTTCGGATAGGACATTTTGTTTTCTCCTGGGTAAGTTAGGCTGCAACCTTTGCTCTGCGTGGTGATGTGGTGAAGGGGGGTGGCGTCTAAATCGGACTTTCAGGTAGAGCTGGTATCAGAGTCCTAATCAAGGCTGCAATGATGCACTTGACAGGCAATGTAAACAATATGCATCAACAAGTGTAGTTTGGGAAGACGTCGGGTTCGAGGAAGCCTTTCGTAGTATTTATAGCAGCCCAAGTCATCACTTACACCGACCGGCCTGACGCACCTTTACTCTCAAGCTTTCTCTTGCAGCCCAACAGTGGTCTAAGGCAAGTAAGTACCTGCCAATCCCAGGCAGGACAGGTGTGCCGCCATGCAAAGAGGAATAGAACGGAACAATTGGGCGCAAGAAAAAAAAAAAGAAGGGGCGTCACTTGTCATCTTTCTTGCCAACACCAAACCGGCCCGCCCAAGCAAATCAAGTCACACAGAGGGGGCGAATTTATCGGAAATCTTATTTGGAAAGATCCATCTATCTGCTTTAATGTACAAGAAGAAAAAGATTCGCCGGCATTCTACCAAGAAGCTCGCAGGCTCAAGTGCTAAATAAGCAGACAAGCTCGAGCAAAAACATCACAATAACCTCCCAGTGAAAGTAAGTGGTGTGCTATATAATCCGAAACAAAGAAAAAGAAAAGACCACGCACTTTTTTTCAGATCCAAGTAAAGCAAAAGAAACATCCTGAGCCGGCCCATCTTTCCCTGAAAGCGCAGCGGATATTAGTCATTATCTATACAGTTTGTATATAAAAAGAAAAGGCAGCAGTATGCGCGCGATATGAAAGCAAGTGTCTGTCAAGACGTCGACATCGATAGAGTCATCAAGGAAAACGAACGGGCGCGCGTTTCCACAAAAAAGGTGGTGAAACCATGTGAGATGTAAGGCGCGGTACACCATGCCCAGAATTTCGCGAGTTCGTTAAGATAAGGAAAGACGACGCGGTCGCCGTGGTGTATATATAGTGGAACAAATGTAAATGAGCAAATCGTCACAAGGGCTTACGCAGAGGTGACTCGAGGATCGGGAAAGTAGCCCATCATACCCCAGTCACCGCCTTGCGCCGTAGAGCCTTGTTCTGATTGCGAAGGTGTGCTCGCGAGCATAGAATTGGTCATCGAGGCCCAGTCCCCAAAGCTGCCGGGTGCAGCCGAGTATTCAAAGTCCATCATGCCCTCGCTATTTGCCTGCGTGGGTGGAGGAGGAGGGAGCTCGCGCTTGTCGTAGTTGTTAGCTTGGGACGCGAGCACAGGAGGCGACATGGTAAGAGGCGAGTTGGACGAAGACTCTGGCGATTGGCGGGGGATCTGGAATTGCTGACTGGTAGTGGCGAAGACGCTGGGTGGCCGGAACTGAGGTGCGCCGAAAGCAGCTTGGCTGGGGTCGCTGGGTGTATTGGATGGAAGCATGGAAGGCGGTTGCAACTGGCCGAACGAGTTGTCTTGGGTGAACTGCGGTTGTTGCTGAGAGCCGGCTGTCTGCTGGGACGGTGAAGGCGTGGGCGACTGTACGTTGCTATTGTTGGTCATGACGACATCTGCCAGCTCATACGCCACCGAGACAATCCACTGCGCCTCCGATTCGTCACCAGAAAAGAATTCGAGCAAGTCTTGCAGCTGGCCTGGGCTCTCCTTCTCTAGGAAGCCTTGTGCTCGGCCAGTCTTGCTTGGGTGCCAGCTGAACTGTGGCCGTCGGCCACCGTACGAAGTGTGCTTCTCAGCAACCAACGTGTCCCAGGCAGAATGAATAAGCGGTTGGTGTAGGAGGCCATAAATGACGCGCGAGTGCATCCAATCGTTCTTGCCGAGGCCAGACTCAAAGTGGCGCGCAACGTGTTCAACATGGCGTTCGCGGGCAGGATGCAGAGCGGAACAAAAGCCACACGCCCAGTACTTGCGCTTTCGCAAGAATTTGACCACTTTTTCGGCGTGAGGGCAAGTCTTGCATCCGTGGCATTGCTTGTGGTGCTGATTGAACGAGTTGGAGCCCCAGAAGCTGCGGTTACAGCCAGGCTCAGGGCAAGGGTATTTTCTCCAGCGCTCATGAAATTCGTCTTCGTGTCGTTTCCAATCGTATTTGCGCTTGAAGCTAGTTTCACAAGAAGTGCACCAGTAGACGTTCTGTTTATTGCCGCTCGAGGGCGTTACCTGGGAACCGTTGATGACGGGGGCGCCACTGGCCGAGGTCAGAGGTGGACCCATGGATCGGTTGCTCGTACCGGATTGCCAGGACATGGAAGAGCGCGCCGAGTTGACGGACCATAATGAAGCGTGACCCGAGGAACCCGAGCTAGTCGATGAAACGGATACCCTGGTGCGGTGTGCGTATGGGTAAGATGGCGGTAAGAAGACGTTGCTCTCGGGCTGTTCCTGAATGGGCACGTATTGGGCGGCGGCAGAAGGGCCATGAATGGATGGGTTCCACGTTGTAGTTGCAGTGTCGTGCCTGGGCTCGGTCTTGATCTCGGTATGGAGGCCGCGAGTAGGAGTGGGCGTAGACGAGGCTGTCGAGGGAGAAGAAGCGGTTGCATTGGGAGAAAAGGAACCGTGAGAGGCCAGGGTCGACGGGGAGCGCGAAGGCGGCGGCGGCGGCGGAGGGCCCTGTGGTTGAGGCGGGACCTGGAGAGGGCTGGATTGTTGTGCGGCGGCGAGGGTGGACTGGATTGGAAAATTGAGCTGCAAGGGAGGGCTATCCTCGACCCATTGGTGAAGCAGATCCTTGGAAATGCCCGAGTCGATGAGGACCTGGAGGTTCTTTCGGGCTTCGGCTAGGACATTCTGAGCGCTGGGATCGAGCTGTGATTCTTGATGTTGCTGTCCGGGCAGTGGCGGCGATGAGTGCCCGTGAAGCGGACGATTTTGCGACTGATCCATTGCGATTCCGAAACAAGTCACGTTGACATTGATAGTCGAATATTGGCCGAGGTAACGGGCTAATTGAGCTCTAGATGCCGGCGCAAATAACTGAGCAGGTCGCTGAGGAGAGTTGCCAAGGTCAAGGTTGACTGTGATTTGCCGACAGCAGACAGAAGGAAATGACGGCCGGTACAATAGCGAACGAGCTAACGGGAGTAGCAAAACGAGTGTAGCGAGATGAACGGGTGTCTTGGCCAGCTACAACGGAGGCGCGATAGTAGGGTGAGCAGTGAGCGGGAACGAGAGCGAGAGCGAGAGCGAGAGCGAGAGCGAGAACGTCGAGATGAGAGAAGCGAGAGCTGGCTTAAACGAGAGAAGATATGTGAGCGAACGAGCGAGCAACAGACATGAATGGAAGAGAAGAGAGGCCCGGGTTCGGGGATCGAGGGACTCGCAAGGGGTAATATGGTGAGGCAAGGCTGGCTCTGTCGAGAGAGGAGCAAGAGAGAGTAATAAGAGTGCGTGAGAGATCAGGGAAAGCAGAGGTGGAAGAGCGTAAAAGCGAGGCAGTGGTGTGTGGTATGTGCTCTACAATGGTGTGTGCGTGCGTCCCTGCTGGGGAGGGTGGTGTGTTGTGTGAGCCGTGGGAACAAACACAGACAGCCAATGGAAGGGGTACGAGAGTGGGAGCCTGCAGAAGAGGAGTGAGTCTATTCGTAAAGTAGAGGAGACGTGCTGCAGATCCTCCAAGACAGGCTCGCGGGAGAAGGAAGAATGGGAGATGTTTGAAGGAAAGAGAAAAAGAGAGGTGGAAGAAAGCCAGGATGCCGGGGGTGTGTGGTAAGAAGAGGCGTACCAGTACGGAGTACGGTGTACGGATACTCTTCTTTCTTGTGCTCCGCTCCAGAGTTGAGCAGACAAGAGAAGCAGCTACGCAGGTACGAGGGAAGGGTGAAAAGCTGGAATAATAAAGAGGAGCAATGTCAGTGCTTCCATGTCAGTTTAATGACGGGGGGGACCTGATTGTGTTAGTGCTCGTTTCTTGGCCGGCAAGACAAGGAGGAGGAGGGGGCCTGACGGGGATCAATACAGCCTACAGGGCCGGTACAGGGGGGCGTGGAAGCTTGGAAAGGAGGGGTGGCGGCAAGGTTTAGAGGCTTAGAGGGGCTCGGTAGCCTGTTAGTAGGGGGTGTGTGCGCTGTGTTTACAGTGGGCAGCCAAGGAAAGTGCCGATACTTGGGTACCCAGGTAGGTAGGTAGGTACCTACCTAATAATAAGGTAGGTAGAGCTAGTTAGCTCGGATGCACGCGCAAAAACCAAAGCTGAACATGGGGAATTTTTCGAGCGACAAAATTGCGGCCATGCCAAGGTAAATACCAAAATACTGTGTCCCATTGTCATGATGCCTTTGCAAAATAAAATTGCGGCCGGAACGGAGCGAGGCTACTCAATCAAGACACTTGCCGATGCGGTGCGACAGGGGGAGGCGTTGCCGCTGACAAGTGCCTACCTTACCTGCCTACGGCACCTGATTAGGTAGCATGTGGGGGACAAAAAAAACGACCGGTTTTGAGAAAGGCAGCTCACTTCTAAAATGCCGTTCTCATAAGAGCATATTAGTCTAAAATAATGAGAAAAAAAATCAATATAGACTCTAAAGTAATTAAATATCCATGCAACTTTTTAAAAATAGTTATTAGCTGCTTCTGGTGTGTATTCGTAGCTGTGATTAAGAGCACAGCATCAATAATGAGCGAGCGGCGTTTTCTTTTGTCCCCCCCTTGGGTAGGTATGTACCTGACGATGGACAGCGGACCTACCAGTAAACCAGCTAGCCAGGTACCAACCCAGGTACAACCAGGCGGTGGGCCCAGAACAAAGATGTGCAACGCATATCACCCTGGCGCCGAACGGCAGAATGTTGAATAAAAAAACGTTTGCGGAAAATGGGCGCCGCAAATGTTTCGTACCTGAGTTTGTTTATTACGGACACCTAGGTATTTACTGGCACTTTCCGTACTCCGTACTCGGTACTGATCCTGGAATGGACGACAAATGGGCATGGCGCTGCTACGCAAGTTCTTTGCTGGACCTTTTATAACCTCGTCATCACTTTTCCTCGTGGGTTTCATTTGTCCATTCTTCAGCGGCATCGGTGAGAAACCATCTCTTTCTTCGCTTTTGCATCACTATTAGTCACAGCATTGCCAGTTTGCCCAAGCTCTGCTCTGCACGGACACAGTCACAAAGTTACTACCAATCACCCCGTGTCCCGAAGCTTGTCGGCTCTCGTTGAACCACAACAACAACAAAAAAAACTCCAAAGCGCCTTACTAAAAGTTTTTTTTTTTTTTTTTTTTTTTTTTAAAAAAACCCTCTTTCATGCAAAATACCCACCAGCCTCATCCCAATTCACCCGTGCGCCAACAGGAACAGTTTGTCTGCCGCCGGCTGCTCTGCTGCTGCAGGCACTCCATCTGCTGTAACTTGCCGCTGTAGACCCTGCAGCGCCGTCACCATCTGCACTACCTAAACGAGGCCACCCATCTTCAGTGCTTCTGCACCTCTACACTCTAACTAATCATACCTACTTACCTACTCCCAGACAATCTTGCCTTGCATTCCCAGCCATCTCGGAAGCCTCCTGTTCCATTTCTCTTTTAGTTGATAAATATAACACTTTTCGCTTATTTTTTTTCAGTAGATTCCTTATCGCATCTTGTATACTTTGGCCCGCTCACACATATTCGGTACACATGCCTCCATCGCCAGATCTCACCACCAGCCAGTTCCGCTCCTCCCTCTCCGCCCTTTCCGCCTCCCGCGCTGCACGTGTGTGTCCCCTTTGTGCCTTTGATGCAGGATGCCAACCACTGACCAGTAGCCCAGCATTGGTTTGGAGCATGGCAATGAGCCAAAAGGGGGGTGTGCCGCCCCCCCGGTCCTTGGCAGAAGGCGTGTGCCTCTCTCTTGTTAGCCGCTATAATGAACCAACTGACCAACTTGGTCGGCTCCCACGGGCCGCGGCGCAACTGCCTGGTTATTAATAAATCTCCTACGGATTACGGATAGTGTACATATCCTACTCCGTAGTATCAGTAAGTTTGTAATTCTGCTACATAGGCAAGAGGGACCGATCAAAGCGCGACTACGGAGTTGGCGAGCCCTGTGCCCTTTCCCCCCTCATTCTTCCCTCTTGCGGCTGCTGCATGCGCAGTTCATTATCGTACAACCCTCATTGTCGTTTCTTTTATTTCTTTCTTGCGTAGCTGGCAGCCCTTGTGCCGCATTGGATCATGGTCGGAGGAACGTATCAGCACCTTGATCACACGAATGATCGCCTTCGATTTGTCTGACCCTCTCTTCAATATAGGGTGCCCACATTCAACAAAAGCGCAAGTTGGTGACCCGAGCGCCTCGAACGCGGCGGCTCAACCCGCTCTGGCCCATGGCAGGCGGAAAGCACACGTTGTGGTGTAGCTTTCGTATGAGGAGAGAGCCTGGTTCATGTTTGGCCTAGTGCTCTCTGATTCGTCGCCCAGATTTTCTCCTGTTGTGCAGCATGGGCTTCTTTGGCAGCCGCATCTCTCAGCTGCGATGATTACCTCCATTGTTGCAAGATTACAAAGGGGGTCTGGAGCAACCCTTGGGGATGTCGGGGTCCGTTCCCCCAGCTTGGCTTCATCAAGCCACGGCCCCCACTAGGCTGGGAGAAAGAGCGCAAAAAGAGAAAAGCAGTTTTAGACGAGAATTGCTGTCGGCCAAGGTTGAGTCAGCGATTTACATGAATCATTCAAGGTGGTGAGATTGAGCTCTTTTGTGTGGTGTGCACACGCGCGTGTGTGCAAGGCTACGATTAGTATCCGTAGAACTTCTGTACTTGATGAGACAGCGGAGCAGCACAAAAGGTTGTCATTGTACTCGGTACCAGTATCCATAGGTGGGAAAGGGTCGAAGAAGGGTCATGCGAGCCGTGTTTCTGGGGCCAAGATCGCCAGCCACACAGGAGCAACTCTCTCGTGAGTAATACAGAGAGCGCCAGCTGTCTTGTGTGGGGGTTTGAAGAGGATGAGAGGCGCTGCCACTGGGTCAAGCATAAAAAGTGTATATTGATTGGCGTATTCGTGCGGACGGGGTTTAGGAGTGGAGGATAAATATCGACAGCGGGGGAGCAAGGGAGATTTCTGACAATCTGTAGTACAAAAGTAGTAGACTTGTAGCAGCCCGGCTTTATTGCTACTTTGCTAGGTAACTAAAAAAAAAGTCGAGCCTAGCTAGGTATGTAACTCTGTGTTATCGGGGTTGCGTTTTGACAATCTGCAAAGCAGAATGAACATTACATCATTGCAAATCCAATTAAAGCAAAGATCAGCGTGGGCCCTTTCCTTCCATCGTCTAAGTACTCCGTATGTAAGTGATTCTTGTTTTTCAACGGTACGCGTGACTCTTGTTTTGCCTGCCCACTCCTCATCCTCCACTATCAAGTCAGCATGTAATGAGACACACATATCTTATAAAAGAGTATATAAAACGTTGCTTCTTGCTTTCTCTTCTGATTCTCCTTGCTGCCTTGCAGCAGGACCCCTCATTTTTAATAGATCAAGTGTCTTGATGGCTCTGATGAGACATGCGCTCCTTATCGTTGCCGTGATGTACTGCTCTAGGCCACGGGCAATCTTCCTTGTAGCTTATAGCTTATAAGTATAATAAGTTAGAGTTATGTGTGTGTTTCAATTGCCTTATTTTAAGGCGCATCTCACGCCACGCAGTAAAACCATAATCAAGCGAGAGCTATAACAAATAAACGCAGAAGAAAAGGGGGTTGGTCCATATTTTCCTTCTTTCTAAGCCATTCGCATATGCCTCATTGTGATGTCTTGCTTACGCTGCCTGAGCTTGGTGATGGAATACTGGTACGCAGCGCATGGTGGGCAAATACCCAGCCAGGCTCAGCGGCGAAAGAAATTCAATTGCCCAGCCATGCACAACAAGCCCAGGGGGCAATGTGGCTAATTCCCTTTTCAACCCCCCCCCAAAAAGCGGTCGGTTCATCGAGAATGGTATATTCCGTTAACCCAGGCGTCGCGTTCTTCTTCATCAAGACATGCTTCTAACATGCATTTGCAGAGTGGACTCGTTCGTCGGTCGCCACATGCTACTTGTATAATTATTAATATCTGTACGGCTAGGACAGGTGTGGAGTCATCTGGAAAGGTGCGATTGCCTGGCGAGACTGGGAACTAAATTTACTTCTTTTCATAAGGAACAAGTATATAACGTACTGGTAAGACATAGCTGGCTAACTACGGCTACATGTAATCATCATGCAAGTCAGATGATCATGCTGTCAAGTAAGGCTGATGTATGTACGCGGATGCCTGCCCGATATAACACTTCATGCTCGTCCGGCTGGTGATCATGCCGCCCTGCGAGTCCCACTGTAAGATCATGCTAGATATAGGGCGGCATTGCAGACTTGACTCTGTGCCGAATCTACGTGGGCCGAAACATAGTATGCAGGGCCTCTGGCAATGGGCAGATCTCAGGGCAGATAATAATGTTTAAAAATAATAGGTAACAATGCCGAAGAAGCGTAGATTCTGTCTAGCCTAGATTATCGTGAGATACCACAAGATTATGGCCTGTAGCCTGAGGGTATCGTAAATGCAAGTCAAGAAATCAAATCCATCATAGGGTAGGAAAGCCGGGGTTTCCCAAGCAGAACTATTTCATGAAAGCCCGTGTGCCGAAGCCGACGGTAATCAATCTAATAGCACTAAGCTTATAACAAAAGCGCTCGGAGGTTGTCTGCTCGATGAAGGATGAACGTGGATGATCGGCAAAATTAAACTAGATGGGCAAAAAGTTTCGATACTTTTCCAACGTCATGCACGCTCGCCTTGCTCGCCTGATTATTCTGTGCTTGGGCCTCATGATACTGAAGCTGGAGGCAGCCTCAGCGGGACCTAGGCAATTTTCATATTTTCATCACAGCTGCGTGGGCGCACGGCCCTGGACTACTGGTATAGCACTTCGACTGATAAACACGAGCCGTGCCAACATTATTAAACATTGGAGGCAGGCGTGTTTGCGCATAATAGAAGCTGCAAATCAGTCCATGTTGCATAATGTTGACGTAAGAGTAAATTTTACAACATGGACAAAGCTTTCTTCAAGCTCTGCTCTTTGAAGCGTTCTTTGACAAAGCTGTTGAATAACCAGGATCTTGGGCAGAAACACCATGCCAGCTGTTCTGTACGTAATAGGACCTTGAGACTAAAAGCACTCGTCCACGCGTGTAGGCGTCTCTGGGCCGGTTCGCTAGACACGCTGGAACCGGAGTCGAGCTGCGGAAAACGGCGAACACGCCTATTCATTAGCTGTGGGCAGGCGTCTTCATGTTGGTACGTAGTAGTGCCACTTCCTCGTGCATAGCTGAGAAGCGTACTACGGGAATACAGGGCATTAGAAGCGGGAGGAAGCTCTGGACGGCAATGGTAGTTCAAATCATTCAGCTTCCTACTGTTCGGGTTGCCTGGGCGTTAGAATCATCAGGTTCCACTGAGGGTGGCTGGGCAAGGCATACGGACAACTTTAGACTTTATCTGTGTGTTGGCAAACTTGGAAAGAGCCCATTGGGAGCTACATACTCCGTATGTATGCTGGATCTGGATCGCGAGGAGCTTCTATTTGCTGCTAATTACTGTTCTCTCCAACGGATCATCAGGAGGCAAGAACGTCATCGCGCATAACAATTGGTCTTCTATTCCTATCGTCAGGCCGCAGCGCTTATGTATTGTTGCTCGAGGTCGGCGTTTCAATCTAGATAGGGGTGTGGAACTAGTTAGCGGGAGTTTGAAGTAGACTGCAACCCCCGAATAGAACAGGCTTAGCGCTCATGCGGAATTGGGCTTGGCAGGCTCGCACTGGCGTGTTGGAGAGGCGGAAAAGCGCAGATCTCTGGCCTTTCAGCTCTTCCGATCTCACTAAGTCATAGTTTCGCATTGTGCACTGCCCCCTTTCCCGCCGTCTTACCAGTATGTACAATCGCCAAAAAAAGATGTCATGCAGTGCATGAACAGGGCAACAGCCACTTAGTACAGTATACGTTCCCTAGAACACGGGGTGTAGCTAGCCGAGGAGATCCGCTCCAAGCTCGTAAAGTCCACGGGATCAGCCCACCCTCTGGCAGGGCTCAGAGCATCACCCTGCAATCTCCCACCATGCAGCCATAAGATTTAAACTGCTGGCGAAATTAGTCCAAAAAGCCTTCCCATTTCGGCCATGTGATGTCATTCTTGTTGTACAGTTCATACCCCACTGGGGGATGAGTTTGGCAGATTGTTTTTCCCGTCATGCTACCGAGCCATCGCGCGGTTTTAAGCGTTCGTATGTAGGTACCCATATGAACTAATCGTGGTTGGGCCACACTTGCGTTAATCTTGTTTCAACCAGAGCTCAACCTCTGATATATTTACCATGCATTATCGCAAAAGCGGCAGGCAAAGCTGGGATCAAGTCAAGCTTGCCCATGGCTGCCGTTCTACAATAGGAGGGAACACTTACCAATGCTTATTGATTTAGCAGAGCAAGCAACGGAGTCGTCGTATGTAAGCTTCGTAGCAGGCAGGCTTCTAAAAGCCAGCCCGAGAAACATGGGCGCTGCTGTTAACTGTTATCTAGTTGAAGCCCTGAGACTGATCTGGTAACGCAGCAGAACAAGCTGCTAGCCTAGACAAGATGCCAAGACCGGACAACCATGTATGCATGAGTTTTTTGTTGGCTTCCCGAAGCATGAGTGCGCATCGCACGACACTTGCGCATCTTTGGATGAGGAGACGGCAGCGACGGACAACTTGAAACACTGTCAACCAAGGCTCTCCCTCTGCCACAGACCAACCCCACGACGCTGAGCTCGCTGATCGTGATTCGTGACAGACTCAGGTCGACACCTGAAACGAAACGGGAGCAAGACTGCGAGTCGTTCTATTTATATCACAGCCCAGTATAGTCTGGGGTTATTATGTGACAAAGGCCGAAAGGCTGAGAGAGGTGTTAAATACACTCGCTTGAGGGTCTTTATCTAGCGAGATGAACAAAAATAGGCTTACACGTTAATCATATGGTCCAGGGCGCTATCAAGAAAGGGTCTTGCCATACTACTATACTAGTAGTCTACATACCATGATACCAGTAGTACCACGGCAATACCCTGGGCTGCACTTTACTGTCAGCGTTAATTTATCAACCGATGCTCAACGCATAATAAGCTCTGTTTATTTCCACCAACCGCCCCATTCTCGAGGCAATTGTAATAACAGCAGATGAGGGACAGCCACACAGCCACAGCCCCCAAATGTGGTCTTTTCTTCTATCCCCTGTCAAGCCAAATCCAGTTACTGGTACAGTGGTACGGCAACCCGCCGGGCAGAGCCCACATGTCGGACGTATAGTGACTGGTGCTACCAGTAGTTACCCAGCCAGGTTGCCCGGCAATCGTGTTAGCCATTATTAAGTTGATAGCGCTGGGCTCGAGTCAAGTCTCCCTAGGCAGTTACGCAATACTAGGCAACTTAGCAAGCAAAAGGTAATCCGTACGAAATACAACTATGCAAGGCACATAAATATTCACCTACTTATAGACCTTGCCTTCGGTAGGTAACTGAGGGCTTATGTGACACACCCCTACTCGCTATCCTTCATTTTAACCTTGTATCCTTAGCTTCACTCCATCCCGATTTAAGACGTCTAGTGTTTCGGAACGGACGATGTAATAAGTAGAGTGGCAGAATACAACTCCCAGATATCCAAAGACCTTCCTCACGCCTGACCGTTATCGCCAAATTGATGACCTGCTCTCCTCCTCAGCTTCCCATTGGCACCCACGCCAGCTTTCGGACCGGACCTTTGTTTGCTACCACGACATGACCCTCGCGTTTGACCCCAATGCCCCGGTCCCTGTGTTGTATTCCTACTGCGCGCGCCTCAAAACAGATCACCGATCCAAGCACGTTCAATCACCGCCTGAACGTTCGACAAGAAGCTCTCTCTCTAGCACGAATTCTCCTATTTGCAAATTCTGTACCTTTAAGAAGTGCATCTGGTCCAAACCGTCTGGTTCTGCGACAGAAGCTGGTCTATAGATCGATTTACCAAATAAGAAAAATTATCGTGTCATCTAGTGGGTTTTGTGACATGATTGGTCTCGATGTGAGTAGTATACGCTACTCAGGGCATCGATTCGAACTTTGTGTCGGGTGCGGCTTTATTAGCCCCAAGTTAGCCTATGGACAAGAACATCACACCGCGGAGACGCTAAGGCTGTCTCTATCGAATCGGACAATGAAGAGACATAACACTGAAACAGAGGCGGCTCTCGCTCTCTGGGTGCTATTTGGGTATCACTCTTGCAGTTTGTTGCGCCTCGGGCAATCTGGGATTGCACCTTAAGTATTGTTCATTTGCGTGGGCAGCTGCGAGCTCAGGACGACAAGCATATTCGTTGGGAGGAAAACTTGGCGTAACTTGTAAAACATGAGTCTTGTCCGCGCCTGTGGCTTTTCGACAGTGGTATGATGGCGATGAAAATACACCGAATTCGAACATCTGGATCAGGAGGCTTGCTGAATAGAAAAATCAGTCCACACATAGCTCGCGAACAATCTGCCGTCGCTACGACGAAGACCATGGAAGCGACACTGGAAACGGGCGCTGTATAAGCATGGTGAGGAACTGATACCTACTTCGCTCTTGCAGCGTTCAACGGCGTCGCTTCCACAATTGCAGGCCATTCAATCGATTTTATTATTAGTTACCTACAGTGGGTCTAAGGTAATTCAGAATTTCAGAGCAAATTACCACAAGTCCCAATACAACCCAGCTTAATAAGTCCCTGGTGATGTGGAGGAGTGCCGCCCGCCACAGCCTCCTGGTCAGGTCCCTGCACAAATATGACATATCCCAACACCCTGTTCCCCCATTGCAGGGCTTCGAGCCTTCGAGGGCTTCGGCATTGTGCGAGAGGAAATCTACGCACGATTTTAGCTCGGTAGCGGGGTCTCCTACTGGCTTCTTCTCTTGTCAGGGTTGCAATCCTGGGGAGAAGTCACAACTGCAGCACGACGGCCAGTTTGGTTGATACATACGCTGCCCCTGCTATTCGCCATCCCACGGCCCTTTTCACTGTCACCCAAGCCTCCCACCCCTTCTCGGGCCGCACTGGTAAGGTCAGAGGGCAGGCTAAATTGACTCAGAACCCGTGACTGCACACAAGGCCTGCTTGTCTATCATCGCCTTGCAGAGGCTCGAATCATATGATAACTACTCCATACATTTTATGCATGATGCAATTCACAAGTCGGCAGAACCAGCAAAGAAAATGCTGAATCATCCACAGCGCATATTGCACTCATCTTGCGCATTTCTCTAGCATGCAGCTGTACTCACCTCTAACGACCACATACCAGGAGTCAGTTTCCAGACCAGAGACCGCATTCAATTGATCATCACACTCGCCGACCGCTTTATTCCCAGCACAGGAACCCACTGCGGCTTTGTCTCCATGACACGTTCCCTCATTTTACTCCGTAGCCTTGCCTCCTTTCCTCTTACGATTCGCCCACCTACTGGAATTTTGTTATCTTGTGGCCCACCTTGCAGCACCCTGGTACATAGCACCCAATCTTCGAGGCTTTCGTGAGCATGGGACTCGGGACAGCACATCAGGTCCAAACCAAAGAAAACATGTATATGCTTTGGCAGAGCATATGACACGGGTGGCGGGTTTGAATGAGGGATGGTCGCTGCACGTTGTCGCAGAATGTCCGAAACAATTCCGTCTGTTATTCTTGGTGAAAGAGCAACAAAGTATAGACGCGCACAGAAATCATGATTGGTCGGCGAGCGCAGAGTTGAGTTGGCCCTGCGCCCTACCGCCGTGCAAGCTCCCTAACTGGGCGCAAATAAGTAATGGCTGGTGAGCGCGCCCGACCAGAAGTCAGACGACGGCCTCTTCCGTCTACGGCTACTTTGCCGGTATCTTCACCGAAGCATCACTGTCTATGACTGATGGCAACCAATGCGAATGTCCACCACAATTCTGTTCGTTTTGATAACAGTCATGGTGACACAGTCGGCGCAAACGAGGCTGCTGCCATCGCGAACACGGACCCGCCCAGGACTTGGAACCAAAGTCCCTACTGAAATACTTACCTAGATAGTGGTGTCAATAGTGGCGTAAAGACCGTCCAACGAACGGTCAACCTCTTTTTACATCTTGCGTAAGAGAGACATAGCTGCCCAATAGCACGTGCTCTTGAAAAAGTCGGAACGCTGTAATACCAGAAGCCGCCGCCAGCAACGAAAAGTGAACGCCATATTTATGGTATTATCTCTCAAAGCCCTTGATATCTGTAAAAAAAATATCACTGGTCTCCTGGTCAGGCGGCTGATCAAATGTGACCGTCGACTTGCCCTGCATACAATCTCCACGCCGACATTTTTCAGCTGGGCAGGGGTTATTGTCATGCAGATGCACACTGCTTTTGTGCTTCATACGGCAATGTTATTCTTAGTAGAAGGACTGTAGACTTTGTCGAGTCTTGAACATGTTTCTCTGCTGTATGCTCGGTCGTGCAGCTCCAAGTCTACTGCCCAAGTGTGGTAGGCAATATGCTATTGAGCTTGATATAATGGCTTGTACTTCTCGCCCCCCTGGCTATTGGGACCCGATCATCGGCCTCGTATGGCACTCATTGACAAGCTGTATTTTGAAAGCTCAACATACCTCCCAGTAGCTTGGTGTCTCGTATTTCGTGCTTTTTAGCCGTTGTCTGCCTTCACAGTGGAATTGTTCCATCCACTCCTAGGCCGACTGCATCCTGCACACTTACTTCATGGTAGCGGCGCACATCTGGTGACCCTTGATGCTAGGCTCGACCAGAGAGTGTTCCACCTCCCACCCGTTCCGCGATGGACCACGCAACGGCAAAGTATTAATTCTTCTTCTTACATGTTCCTTTCCTTAGCCCTCTTCGTCGGCTATATAAACAGATGGGCAAGTCACGGACGGACAACAGTACTGACGATTTTTCAGCACGTGCCATTGCACGTGGCTGGCGTTTGCGAGCTGCCTGTGCGCCACATGATCCCTTGCTCTTCATACGGCATTGCCTGATTGTTGGTACACGGTAGTAACAAAAGGAACGCCTCGTTGCTAGCTTGACCCCCGGATCTGTCTCGAGATGGGCATTAGTCTATCATCACCTCTCAACATGATACTAGACATACTCTGGAGCAGATTGGAATCGAGGGTTCTACTCCGACAGGCGTTTACTGAAAGTGGTCAAGGGGGCGTAAGTTGGCAATGGTATTTTCTTGTCTCGCTGGAGCCCGACGCGAGTCTGCTGCACAACGGGGCATCGATAGCGCATGTTCATGAATTGGGTTTGCAGACTTTGCTTCAACAGGGTCGGCATGAGATATCGTGAAACTTCTCTGAACTTTTATTATTGCCGAGTAGGTACATTTTACACACACCAAGGTAATGTATAAATGGTCATCATTTGTCTCTGGCAACTACTTGGACAAGATCTATACGTCAGATATAGATAAGAAGATATCACCGATGGTGGCTTTGGCCAGCAAAGCTGCTTGCATTTCATTATGCTATCTTGCCTGGTACTGACACTGCATCGCTTACTTGTAAAAGCCTAGACGAGTCCTTGAATTGAAAATATGCTGGCGTGTTGACGTGGGGTAGCTGGCCGCAGTTATTATGGCGAGGACACATGTGAAACGGAGCAATGCATTTAATATAATGGTCTCTGACAAATAATAGCATGTATCACGATATCTCGCATGTCGACAGGATGGCTTTGCGCGGCCGTTCTGAGCAACAATCAAGCAATGACCTTAAACGTAGGCTTCGCTAAGTGCAGCCTGGCAAATTTGGAGATGGCCGCTATATAGCAGCCTCTTCTGGTAATGCTGATTCGATAGAGGGCGCACATCTACTATAAGGTGCAAGTTATCAGTCTGAGATCCCCGACCTTTCGCTAAAGAAAAATGGCGAGACATAGCTAGATGGGAGACGGTGCGTTCTTCCATTTGGTTGCCCCCCTTCCTAGTTCTGATGTTGAGGATTACCACGCAATGATATTGACCCTCTCGTCAGACTCAAGGGGGTGGAAAGGCTGGCCATGATAGTTATGCATATTTAGTATTGGTCCTCCAGCTACACTGTCATAGGCCGAGACTATATGCAACTTTGTGTATTTCCAGCACTAGGTGTAGGCTCTGTAAGGGGGGTTGGCTGTTGGGAGGACGCACGCAACACACGGTGACCACGACGTTGTCTTTCACGTAGTAGTATATTAATCTCAACTTCCTGGCCAGTCATAAAAAGCTGCGAGGACAGATTTCATTGATTCATCTTTACCTTGAAAGCTAGATATTTCGCCGAAGCCGCCACAAGCTCCAGTAACGCTATTGAGGCTGTGGCCTGTCTGAGCTTCATTTGGTATTTTTGCTCGCCAAGATCTTCTGGGTGTGACCAGTAGATGACAATACTACGCATGAAATTTATCAGGCTCCATCCGAGGCAGCTGAGTATACATCTGAGCGCGGCCAGAATCGTAATCCTCGGCTTGCTCGCTGAGTACGGTTTCGCCTGTTTTGCGCGAGAGGCTTGACCCTGTTCTCAGCATATTAGCCTAATACCAGTGGCTATGTGGACTGAGTTGCTACTTAAGCACCGTCCTAACACTAGCTAAGGATTGGGGATAATTAACAGCGATAGCATGTACGGCAATGAGAGTGTCCGGATGGGTCGTTCGCCTAGTGTTAAGTGAGCTTTTATGTTGCCTACAGAATGCTAAGCCTGTGAGAAACAAATGGTGTGAGAGAACAAAAGAATTAAAGATGAAAAAGACTCCACACTCGTCCTTTTGGTCGCGCAATACCGCCTGTGTAGTAATCAGTGGTCCTTGACTTGCTCATGGGTACACTTTGTGTACAGCTCCATGCTGCATTAGTTCTGCCGCGACGGAAATCCTGCCCTCACCCGAAATCCCTCTCCTGAAATCTTTCCCCTTGATAATCGCGGAATACATGGTCTGAAGTGCCTTCTCTGTCAGAACCGAGGACGATGGGCTGCGGTGTCGTCTCGTCGCTACAGCTTAAGCGCTGGTGCTAAAGTAGTAATTCTCCCAAAGATACTCATAGTCCTCCAAGATACCCCCTATGAAACTAGGCATCCGCCTTGAAACACCCATCACCATACCTTTGGTCACGTTCTCGTAGAACGCACCGCGCATACTCCACCACAGCATCGACCAGCCGCGCTTGTTCCACTCGTCGCGCTCCAGCGGCGTTGTGCGCAGGCTGGTGCCGTTGCTAGTATCGCGCAGCTGTCGCGCAGCGTATTCTACTGCGAGACCAATCATCCACGGCGTCCACGAGCGCTTATTTTTGGTGCGAATCAGCGCGACAACGTAGGCGAGCGGCGCGAGGATGTGTAGGACTTCGGCGGCGTGCCCGATGCCGCGCAGCTGGTTGAGAAGCTTTGTCGCGGGCCGAATGTCATCGGCGGTGAGCACCCGCGACAGGAGATATGAGCTGATATCACCGGATTCTGGCAGAGACGGCAGGCTCATGCCTGTTCGAGGCATGGTCCATTCGCGCCCGCAGGGTAGCTTCGTCATATCCTGTGTGTCCTGCGACGTCATCGTGTTGCCGTGGATACTACCGCCGTCTTCCAGCGCGAATTCGCTCTCGCTACCTAGTGCTAGGTCCTGCTCCTTGCTCTGTTCCTCGTCGACATTGTCCGGGATGGGTTCGCGCTCCGGTAGCGGCGGCGTAACGATCTGGCGCGTGCGCGTGATGCGGAGTAACAGCAGCCGGCAGACGGCTTTGATGCCCTCGAGCAACACCACGACGCGCCACCTGGACTTTTCACCGCCGCGGCGCTTGGCCGACATTTCCCACAGAAGCTCGGTGTAGATGACCATTTGTAGAAGCATGGCCACGCGCCGGTAGAGGAGGCTCTTTTCAGCCCAGAATCGCGTGTAACGGGCATGTGCAGTGCGGACCGGTGGGACAGGCAGTTTTGAGACGGCTTTCCCAAGGAGATTGTCGTGGTATAGGCTGAGAAGCTGCACGCCAGAATGGATCGATTCGGAGGCAATCTCGGCATCGCGGAAGCGGCCTGGGCGGAAACTGTCAGAGGTGGGTGTAGAAATGAGAGCTGAAGACGAACCAGGTATGATGTATGTTAAACTACGTAGAGCGCTTTCAATTTGCGACACTTGGCTGGCATTCTTGATGATGAATTCTTCGTAGGACGAGAGCCACTGTGGCGGCATAGCGAGGATCTGGCCAACCGCTGTCGCTGGACGCTTGGGCAGCGTCGACTGCGCCGGCATCGTGAGCAGACAGTCGCGATGTCGCTTTGGTAGTTTGATGGTAGACAGGGTATTGTACTCGAATCGCTGTTATACATCAGGGGCTGCGACACACCATGGTATGACGCGGGGATGTAATCTAGAGGGGCTGTTGATTGGTGGATTTTTGGTGGAGATATAGTTAGTTAAAATTTACGGTGGCGCACACAGACTAAGGCCGTGATCATAACAATTAGTCTCAGCCAGAATTCTCAGTCGTAGCCCTAATTTTTTTCATAATTCTTATATAGCGACAGAGCACCCCTATAACAGAGGTACCATACTAGCTAGGGGCCCTGGTAGCAGGTGGTCCTTATCTACTAATTACTAAAAGGAGTCTTAATTTCTTATATTTTTCTTAAGACTAACTCCCGGTTAGTTTAGCCAGGAGTTAGTCCTATAGAGAGTATATAAAGCCACTATCTCCACTTAGAATATATACCCTACGTTTAACTGAGAATTACTAAGACTAATTGTCGTGATTATAGCCTAATAAGAGGAATCATTATCATAACTAAGAACCGTCCTCGCCGCTACACTTATAACCTTATTTAAGTACTCTCTACTAAAACTAACTTCTAGATATAAATATAAGGCCTAATAAATCCACTAATAATTAATAACTAGTAAATATACTTATAACTATAGCTAAACCATACTAGAGAGTAAGGGGTTAGCTAAAAAACAGAATTTAGAGTTATCTATATTATTATAAATAAAGGAAAGCGTAAGGCAGCTAGGGAGGCGGCCTAAGGGAGTAACTAAGCGGGCGCCTATAAGCCGCTTAATTAGGATAATAGGTTATATAACTAGATCACTATAGATTATAATAAGCTAGTAGTAATATTAGAATAGGGTGGGTTTTAGTGGTCTTAATTAAGTAATATAAAAAGGGTTCTATTTATATATAATTAAGGCTATCTATAGTTAAGTTACTATAGCCTCTATAGCTTATAGGTAAAGTAAGGCGAATTAGCTCTTCTAAAGTATAACTAGCTA